>VUQJ01031955.1:0-11877 GCA_015108635.1 Andinoacara biseriatus | reverse complement strand
TTTATAGTTAGGGCTGGATCAGGTGATCCTGAACCATCCCTTAGTTATGCTGCTATAGGCCTAGGCTGCTGGGGGGGTTCCCATAATGCACTGCTTCTTTTTACTGTGTTCATACTTCACTCTGTGTTTAATCATTCTCTGTGTCTCTTCCACAAGATGTTTTTTGTCCTCTCTCTCTCCCCTCAGCCCCAACCGGTCGCGGCAGATGACTGCCCCTTCCTGAGCCTGGTTCTGCTGGAGGTTTCTTCCTGTTAAAAGGGAGTTTTTCCTTCCCACCGTTGCCAAGTGCTTGCTCATAGGGGGTCATTTGACTGTTGGGTTTTTCTCTGCAGTACTGTTGGGTCTTTACCTTTACCTTACAATACAAAGCGCCTTGAGGCGACTGTTTGTTGTGAATTGGCGCTGTATAAATAAAATTGAATTGAATTGAATTGTGTTTACCTCTGTGCTGCAGACAGATGCTGCAGTAGTTTTGTTTGGAACGTAAAATATGTTTGCAGAAAAACAGCATGTTCTCCCAGGTTTGTGCCCTTTAGCTTCAATGTCCAGATGAGGACCCGCCCACACTCATACGTAAAGGATCAGTTCACAAACCGAGGTGGAAACACAAGCTCGTTCTTAAGCATTTTGCTGGTTCATTGAAAATGACACCAGCACTGGCACGAGCACCGGCACCTCAGCGGTGGGCAGTGTTGGCAGAGGTGCTTTAGAGTCCTTTCAGACTGTTCCTGATTGGACAGACTTAGCCTTGAGGTAGCGGCACCCCACTGGGATCGAGGTGAGGGGTCTGAACCGGACCAGTAACTTTACTCATAGCAGCTCAGTAGGTGCTGGACCATTATTCAGTGACCAGCTCTCTGCCGTGCCAGCATCAGAGAGGTTTGACTTGTTGCGCTGAGAATAGCATTTAAGGTGGATTTTGATTTCAATTATTTTGGGAGAATTAAAATATACAAAAAAAATAAAATATTGAGACTCGCAGCCACTGTCGTGGAAAACTACATACTCTGTCTCTTGTTAACAGATAAACAGTTTAGTTATATTTATTTATATACATATGTGTATACATATAAAATTACCCGTGATAAAAGTATTCATCCAAAGGAAGTCCTTTTGCCATAAAACGGCCACGTTTTAAAAAATTTTTTAAACTTTTTCTTAAAAAAAAAAGTTTTCCCATTTCCCCATAAAATGTTGACACTGAAGCACATTAACGACCTTTCCGGACATACGCAACACAGTCCATTTGTGACACATACATGAAATATGAGTTATTATAACTATATTTCTGGTCATAAATTTAGGACGTCATAATCAATAGTTTATTATCCCCTTCACCCTTAAATACATTTTGACATTTAGTGTAACAAAACTCAAAACTGCAATAACTACAAAAAACTAAGTCAAACAGAGAACATCAAAAAGAAATTGAAAGGCCCAAACTTTTCAAGAGCCAGTTTCACCCTTTTTTTTTTTTTTGGCAAAATCCACTATCTGTCCTCATTTCTCTCCTTAACATCATATCTGCCCAACACCTCCTTATCGCCCTCATCTACATGTTCATTGAAGTCTGCTCCATTTACAGCCCCCTCCTCCCTGGGGACGCTCTCTACCATTTTATCCAACTTAGTCCAGAATTCCTGTTTCTCCTCTAACTGACATCGGGGCATATGCACTGACACCATTCAGCATCACCCCTTCAATTTCCAGCTTCAAACTCATGATCCTGTCTGACACTCTGTTCACCTCCACAACACTATTCACATGATCTTCAACATTACCCTGCTCCACTTCTCTTCCTATCTACAGCACGTCAGAACAGTTTGAATTCACCTCCAGTGCTCCTGATCTTGCTTCCCTTCCACCAGCACACACAATATAGCTACCTTCCTTCTCTTGGCCGACATCGTCCTGTTAGCCAGCAGCACCAGAGGTGGTCATTGTTAACCTGGGTATGAAAATCTTATTCTTTATTATCCATGTTTAATTTGGCCAAGATTTTATGTTGGATGCGCTTCCTGACGCAACCCTCCCCATTTATCTGGGCTTGGGACTGACAGGAGGAGTACAATGGCTGTATGGCTGCTGGTTTTTGGCCAAGAGGAAGCACAGTAGGTAACTAGTTGACTTACCTTGAAATTAATCAGTTAAACAAATTCATTAATTTTATAATTCTAAAGTGAGTGCAATATACCCCAACCCGTATTAGTCACGTAGATTCAACAGGAACTGTTTAACCTGTTCCTGTTAAACAGGAACAGTCCATTGTTTAGACACAACTACTCATTCAAGTGTATTTCTTTTTTTCTGTTTTCTGCAGTGTAGAGCAGAATAGAAGACTGTAAACACAAATAAACGTATAAAAAAGGTTTTCTGAATACCCCGGTTTGCTTTAAAGATACCTTAGTTAAACTGGTTATAATGGATCTTAATATAATGATTCTGTAAGGCACAGCTAAGTAAAGAAAAACAGTAGATGATTATGTCAAAACTGTGATGAATAAGGACCGTGTGCTCCAATGTAGTACATTAGCGGTTCCAGCCTCAGAAATTGACAAGTACCAACACCTCTGATTAGAATCCACATTGATGCTTCCTAAAGTTCACGCAGCAGTTGGGAGGAGACTTTGTGAATCAGGCCTTCATGGTGGAACTGTTGCAAAGAAAAAAGCAAAGAGACTACTGAGAGAGACCAATGAGATCATTTAACGCTAATTTGTATGGATTTTTGTCAGGGTACTTTTTTGCCTACTACATAATTTCCAACTTTTAACTGATGGCATTACCATTCAGTAAAATAATTATAACTTTTTGCTGGCTGATCATCAATGACCATGCAAGCTACTGCACATGAGTGCCCTGGTCTGGGTTTTCTCCTTCTTTGTCCTGAAGGTAAACCAACATGCAAAGTGAAATGTTCCCAAAGGTTTGAGGAGTCACTGCACTCCTGATAAATCATTTGCTGTTTAACCACAAATAAAAATGTCTGAGACATCTCACTGAAGCGGAAAAGTGATGGAGTAACAGTACAACCAGTTAGCAACTTCATCCTCTGGATTCCCAAGCAAGCAAGGTACGATCATACAATGTCCCAGTCGCTATCTTAATCCACAATCTGCTTTTTACTGCTTTAGGTTAAAGCTTCTTCAGATATATCCTGGTGGTATTATGTGCTGCAGGGCTTGTTGGAAGCTGTCCAGTGTAGCAGGAGGAATTGGCACTTGTCTGCTTTCCAACCCCCAACCTCTCTGTGTTTTCATCAGTCTGTCTCTCTGTCAGTACATCTCTGGGGAAATCGAGGCTCTTTGCTGACATACCTCTCTCTCTCTCTCTCTCTCTCTCACACACACACACACACACACACACACATCCACTTTTGCCATCTTTCTGTATATCACTCTTCTTCTTTTTTCTACCCATCTATCGCCCTCCTTTCTTGTCTTTGTCTCAGGGGTATTTGAGGCCAGAGCAGCTGCTGTCGCATCAGGAGTCATCCACTGTGACAGGATGACGAGGAACACGCAGGCTCAGACCTGCTGGACCAGCCCACAGGCTGCCAGCTACAACACACACACACACACACACACACACATACAGAGACATAGGGAAACAAACATTGTGATTATGTGTTTTTATTCTACCTGTCCACCATCAAGCCCATTCTTCTACACAATATATAAATAATAAATGCTAAGCTCTTCTTTCTCCCTCAGTATCTGTGTTTCTCATTTTATCCCTGTTCTTTTAGAGCCTTAAAGGAATAATATCCGTTTGTTTTGGTTTGTTTTTAGAAAATGTATTAGAGCCTTATATATTCTCACTTATTCTCTTTCCGAGAATGAGATGTTCAGGTGGATATCATCCTTGAGGGAGAAAAGCCAGCTTGTTACTTGTTATGTGATGAATCAATACCAAAATCAACCTGCATACTGAAGTAAAGTGAGTACACTCAGGCTACCTACCATCCCCACAACTCACCCAGTATTTTGAGTCTAAATGATCAGGTGGAGCACATGGGCGGCTTACCTTACAGAGTAGAAGTTTACTGTTAAAGACTTTATAGCTGCTAAACTTCAGAACACAAGTGGAGGAAACACAGCGCTGTGCAAAAGTATTGAGCCACCCCTCATTTCTTTATATTTCACTTGGAAAATTGTAAATGAGTTGTAATTTGACCAGACTTTTAGTTTCAAACAGCACGTTAATAGCCTTGTGCGACTTCATAGATCCCCTAAGTGCCCTAATGTGATACCTATTTTGTCATCGTTGCACTGGCTCCCCATGAAGTTCAGAATTTGGTGATAACTTTAGGAGCTCTGCATGGTCAAATGCCTGCGTGCAACAATGTAACAATGTTATACGAGGGTCTACGTTATACATCCTTGTATATAACGTACTGAACAGTGAGACCTTCTGACAAAAATCTTGGTGGTTCTTTGTTCTGGACTGAAAACTAAACCAGACCGTTGCATTTTAGGTTGTGGCTCCTAAACTTTGGAATGCACTCCCATCACACCTGAGATCTGCGGACTCTACTGAATCTTTTAAAGATCAGCTCAACACTTATTTGTACAGGCTCGCTTTTAACTAGTGGTCTGTGTGTGCATTACTGTGTATTACTGTTTTCCTTTGACTGTCATGAAGATGATGTGATTTTTACAGTAGCTATAAAGGTGCTATTCACAGTACCAACCAAAATTTTGGAAACACTCACTGATTCACATGAATGTGTGAGTGTGTACAAACTTTTGACTGGTACTGTGTGTGTGCAAACACACATGAAAACACCATATAAAAATAGAGTTTGTACAATTCTAACAAGCAAGTTTAAAAGTCAGTATTTAGTATGACTGCCTTCATGCTTCAACTAGGAAAAGGGTTAGGGTTGGGAGGGTGTGTGTGTGTGTGTGTGTGTGTGTGTGTGTGTGTGAGAGAGAGAGAGAGAGAGAGCTTGCTGCACAGCCACCCAGTATGGAGCTTTTCCTGTTGTCCCACCTCACACAGCTGATGGACTGTGAGACAAACATTCATCCAAACAATCGGCATTTAGTGTCAAGCAAAGCCAGGAAATGAATCAGTACAACAGGTGACAGCAGGACGGTGTTGATTATAGTGTGTTGGTAACTACTATGTTAAATCAATTTTCAAAAAAAGCTCCTTCTCTCACTCCTACTATAAATCATCCTTTTCTGACCATTTTTTACGTTCCATGTAGTTTTTCCCAAAGTATGAAGTACAAAGTGAGAACAGAACCTTTGGAACATCACAGGTTAAAACAAGTGTTTTTATGGTCCACAGGAAACTGATCCTGCTTCTACTAAGTCTTGTTGTGTTTGCCTTAATGAAACGCAGTAACACTAAGGCACATGATTTTGTTAGCACAAACTCCATGTGAAATTCAGAAGAGAAGAAGTTCAGGTAGACATGGGTCAGCTGTCCGTGGCAGCCAGAGAGGTGAAGAAGACGAGCATGGAGTAGGTGGAGACGAGTGTCAGGGGTGATTTGTAACAGAAGGAGAGCAGCAAGAGTGAAAGGGAAAGTTTATAAGGTGGTAGTGAGACCTGCTATGATGGATTCTTTGGAGACAGTGGCACTGACAGAAAGACAGGAGGCTGAGCTGGAGGCAGCAGAAGCTGTTCAGATCTTCCCTGGGAGTGACCAAGATGGACAAGATTAGAAATGATCAGGGGGACATGACAAAGTCAGAGAGGCAAGACTGAGATGGTTTGGACTTGTGCAGAGGAGGGAGAGTGGCAGGTTCATGGATCTGATGAAGGAGAATACTACGGTACAGTGATATGGTTGAGGAAGACACAGAAAAGAAGACTTTAGTTAAAAAGAACACTTTTTGAACTCTTTTATTAAACCTCATTCATATTTTTGTAGTTTTCTTGTGAAAAACACAAAACGTGGCTTCTACGCTCATCTTTATCTATAGTATATGCAACAGATTTATTCATAATGTGAGGAGCAGTTTGTTCGTCAGCGGCATCTAGACTAAACACATGAATCTGTGACATGAAGTGAAATAATCAAAATCCCCGCGTCAGCTGCAGTTTTTCATGAGACTCAAAATGTTTCAGAAACTCTGATCGTATAAAATGTTTTGAACAAAACTTGAGCATCATCAAACCTGTGGAATCATGGTTACCTGTTACATCCTGTTCTCTCTACTAATAACAACATGACACAAAACAGCGTTCTGATGGCTGCTTCCAGATGGAGAACTATGTCATTTAGCTAAAATCATCTCAAAATGGCTTCTTGAATATTACAGTGAGTTCATTGTACTCAAAATATCTCCATAGTCACCAGATCTCAATCCAGTAGAGCACCTTTGGGATGTGGTGGAAACGGAGATTTGCAACATGGACGTGCAGCCAAGAAATCTGCAGCAGCTGCATAATGTTATCATGTCAATATGCATCAAAATCTTTAAAGAATATTTCCAGCACCTTGTTGAATTTATGCTATAAATAATTAAGGTAGTTTTAAAGGGAAACAGGGGTCCAACCTGGTAGTAGCAACATGTAACTAATAAAATGTCTCTCTCTCTCTGGTGAGAGCATAATGAACTATAGTTAGTTCTCCCTCTATTTCACATTTTTATAATTGTTGGTATTACAGTTAAATGGAAAATATAAAATATACAAATTGTTTATATTGCTAAGGGCATAAAAAGATAATCCTTTGCACAGATCAAGTACATTTCTAAGCTATTAAACATGTAATATTACTTCAAAATTAAGTTACGCTAGTTTCTAAAGCTGTTAACTAATGTGTTAGCATCTACAGTAAGTTAATAAGTATGTGTTGATGCTCTGTGGGTGAGCAGGAAACCATGTGTGGCACATGGCTGTGGTGCAGGCGGCCTGGGTTTGCATCCGGCCCATGGCCCTTTCCTGCATGTTCTCACCTATCTCTCTCCACTGAACACTATTGCAAAACACCAAAAAAATCTTGAAAAAAAAAAAACGTTCTTCAGCAGTTGTTCCCTGGGAAGCAACTGAAAGCAGCAGCACGTGCGAGCCCTGTCCTCGGCCTCCAAACCTTTCTGATAACTGTGTGTTCTCCTGTGAGAAACTCAGCCTTGTATATAGTGCTTTGTAAATAGCTGTAAGTATCACTGAAGCAGAAGGGGTGAAATGCAATTTTATTTTTGTAAAGTTTTCTTTCGTTTGCTGTGTTACGGGGTTAATAGGTACCTGTCTTTTGTTTGATTTGAGTTCACGCAGGGTTTAGCTAGCACTCTTTTGGAGTGGCTGTTTTTTTTTTGTTATTTTGGCCTTGGTTCACCCCAGAGTTTATGCTTTCGGTTTATGCTGTTTACTTCTTGTTCAAGAGTGGTAATAAACCATAAACCAAGTGATTATAACAATATCTTTGAAATCTATTGAAATTTTCAGGCTTGTTTATTTTTAACTACTGTTGTGCTTTCTTTTGTGCCTATAATGGAAAACTGCTACTGAAACTTTAATTTCCCTGACGGAATCCTGCCAAAGGGATTGACTTCAAAAGTCAAGCATTGGTAGCATCCATCCATTTTCTCCCGTTTATACTTTTCAGGGTCTTGGGGGGGCTGAAGTCTATCCCAGCTGCTATAGGGCAAGAGGCAGGGTAAACCCATTACAGGTAACCAGGCTGTCGCAGGGCTAATATAGAAAGACAGACAACCATTCACACTCACCCCTATGGGCAATTTAGAATCACCAATTACCCTAACCCCATTGACCGCATGTCTGTGGACTGTGGGAGGAAACCCACACAAACTCCACACAGAAAGACTCCGGCCAAGGTGGATTTGAACCTTTTTGGTGTGAGGCAGCAGTGCTAACCACCACGCTGCCCCATGCTCCAAACTAGCTGTTCCATTTTGCCGAAATTTCATTGCAAGCTTATTTTGGACGCTAGAAAGAAATTTAATTTCACTCCACTAGCACACCATTACCAGCTCCGCCTCATTGCACAGACAGACTGCATGTAAAACAGCTGCCTGCTGCTGTTGCCTGTGTTGAAATGTTGAAAACTAGAGTAATGTTGTAATGCTTTGTATTCACAAGCATTATCCTAAATACATTTTTGCAGGTTCATATTTAGTCAGTAACCAAGGATTAAAGTATAAAAATATTTTTGACAGGGAAGGGGTCCTTCCGATACCGAACGATCGCTAGAGCGAATAGCTGCACTCGCTAGCGATATGTCTACGTTTATAGCGATCTGCTCAGGAAGCTTAAGTAGACAAACAAATAACAGCTGATATTCTCAGCAGAGTGAGCACAACACACAAACACGGTAGAGAGAGGTGGAGGCGTGGAAAACGTGTTAGCGATGATCCACTCAGTGTTAAAGGAATCTGTCGCAGTGACGGAGAGCTTTTTAGACTCAGTTTTTTTCCCAAACGCCACACTCCAGTCCAGTAGGTGGCGGTAATGCAGCTCTAAGCTGGTTTGCCCACCGCCATTAAACCCATAAGAAGAAGAAGATGACGGAGACCTTTAATGCTGACAATCTGGGAGAAACGAGACGCCTGAGCACTGCAGAGTTTAAACGAAGCATCAACACAACAAATTTGCTTTGATAATTTTTTATACTCTAATTATTTGAGTTAATTTATGAATTGTTGCAGCCCTAACAGTATGTATTGCTAGTATATATGGACCAAATGACAATGACCCCTACTTTTTTTGATGGTTTCCTCACTTCACTTTCTGATCACTCTAACACCACACTTATAATGGGAGGAGATTTCAACCTAGTATTTAATTGAGATATTTAATTCAATTCAATTTTATTTATATAGCACCAATTCACAACAAACTGTCGCCTCAAGGGATTTTGTATTGTAAGGTAAAGACCCTACAATACTGCAGAGAAAACCCAACAGTCAAAAAGACCCCCTATGAGCAAGCACATGGCGATGGTGGGAAGGAAACACTCCCTTTTAACAGGAAGAAACCTCCAGCAGAACCAGGCTCAGGAAGGGGCAGTCATCTGCTGCGACCGGTTCCTAGGAACCACAAGTAACAGGCTCAGTACAACAGTGAGTCAAAGAAACTGGCTTGGTATGGATGAATCATATTCCTGTCCTAAAAATGGTAGAGGATGATCTCACAAGTTGGAAAACTTTACCTATATCACTCACGGGAAGATTATCCCTAAAATCAACTATTTGTTCTCACTGATCCTTAACAAACCCTCTATTGCTTGGTTTAAGTCACCCTGAGGCTCTCAAATATCTCAAAATTTCTATGGAAAAGCAACCATCAGTAATAAGTTTAAAAACTACCAAATTTTTATCACTACTTTTTAGATAATATTTGCCTTTCTTTAGCTCCAGCATTAAGCCTCATAACACCTCCATGACAGCCTGGTGGGAATTTCTATCGACCCAGAGCAAAACTTCTGGACACAAATATGTTTAAACACATTTAAAATAACTAAAAGTCACAACTTATAGAACTCACTGTACAGGACAAAGGATGTTCCAAATGGGTCTTACACAAACATATTCACCCACTGTACAGGCAGCTCTGCTGAGAACCATATTCATATGTGGTGGAGAGCATCCTGGGCTTCTGCATCACTGCGTGGCACAGAAGCTGCTCTGCAGAAGAGAAGTCGCCTGTTTTCTGGGTGGGTCCCTCCCTGTGCGGAGTTGGGCTGTGCCCCCTCGGGTGCACTACCATGTCGAAATGGTCCACGTCAGGATATCTGGTCTGTGCTCAAGGATTCTGGGGTTCCTGCAGGCCCTCCGGGGGGCCAAGCATTCAGGTGAGGGAGTGGATGTCAACCAGGTGTGAGGTAGTTTGGGAGAGTTGGGGGTAACTTGTCGTAGACTCAGGCCAGCTTGTCTTGTCCCTTTGTCTGTAGTTAACTGAGTGTGTGTCTGGTGTTGGGGCTGGGTGACTACCCTTTGTGGGTCTTTTATGCCTTTCTGTTTGCCTCTGGCTTTGGGAGCATTGTTGTGCCCTTCACTCTCATGATCAAGTTTGTTTCATGACAAACACGTACGCACACACACACACACACACACACACACACACACACACACACACAGAAACTACTGGTACTGTATATATTTCAATTATCAGTATTTCCTAACAATCTAGTTAACATTCGCATCTCTTTTCACACAGAGCCACGGTTGCCTTTATTAGATAGTCCAGCAGCGAAGAGCAGGCAGGAAAGAAGGGAGAGAGCAGGGAAGACATGCAGCAAAGGGCCATGGGTGCCCCCCACACTAAGCCTTTTAAAATCCACCTCGCCACTGTGGTGGATCAGTGTAAAGGGTCAGAGGTTGGTGTATGTTAAAGGGAGGATGAACGCTATAATGTTTAGCACTGCTTCCTGTGCACTCTGCTCATCACTGCCTGGAATGAGACAGAGTCCTCAAATGTAATTTTTGTAACAGAGTGAATGATGGTCCTGTCATTACTGTCAGAAAGGTTTATATTAGACCGCTATTTTTGAAAGAAAAAAAAAAGATGAGGAAGAATAAACTCAGAAAGCAACACAGATGTATCAAAGGACTAAATTACTGTAACTCAGTGAATTCATATTTCTCTGATCTTGTTTGATCTCAGAAGCATAGACCACATCCAAAGGGAGTCAGCCTGTTCTTTTACTTTCTGTCAGTTTGGGTTCAGTCTGTACTGAAAGCTACTCTTCCTCTGACTGAAACAAGCCTCGTCTGTGTCTCACACTCATCACTTCAGCTCACTGTGCCGTGTTTGTGCTGGTAGAACAAGTTTTAACAGGCCGCCAATTTAGCCCAGAGTTAAACACCTCCAAAACCACAAACTAGAACAATATGAAATTTTGGTTTTATAATAAAAAAAAGGTTTCTTATTGTTTAAATGTAACTACTATCACATACTGTATGCATAAAGAACTAGTATATTTAATATGACTGTACTTTTTACTGCTGATAAATTCCTTCCTTACTATGAATGCACACATTGTAGCTTTTATTGACTTACTTGAGAACTCAACGTGACATAATGTAATGGTGGAAATGCCCAACAAATGCACTCCTTCTCCTACTGCATATTTACAGTTGTGACTGGTTAAAAACCTGAATCCCCATCTTATCACGATGGAGGGGTTTCCCACCACTGGAGTACCTTACTGTAGCTGTAACACCTGCAGGAGGAGGTTGTTGACATGGAGCATTACCTCTCCGGTCAGGAAGGGCTTGATCTAGTATGTGAAGTTGTGAGACATTTGTTAGATACAATCAGGTTCACCTCAACGCAGGGCGTGGGTTCTGGAACAAATCTCCATTCTTCGCTGAACTTGTCCAACAATGAAACCACTAAAATATCTCCTCATGTTGCCAGAGCAGTTCTTACATGTCAAGATATATTCACAGGATATCCAAGCAAAGCAAATTATTTTGTTTCAGCAGTTGAAATAATAATAATGATCAAGAGGCACCCATCTCCTCATGTGGCCAGCTTTTTTTTCCAGTTGAAGATATGATAACTAATACATGTTTTGCTACCTTGAAGCTGAATCACTGTCTTAGAGAAGGTGCTCTGCTGTAAGCAGTGCAGAGGGTGGTCAGGATTGTCCATGAGGGATAACAGTTTGTTCAGTGGCCACCTCTCCACCACGATCCAGCCTTCCTGATCAGTTTATTTAGTCTGTATCCTGTACTGTTTGTCACTAAATCAGACAGAAAAGTACCCAGTCTCACATACCGCAAACTGTCTGTCGCATAATTAGCAATTCACATAACGGTGGACATACGTACTGACATTTCCTGTAGCTCCTTTCTATCCTGGTGAGTTTTTTCAAACAGTCTCCTAACCTAGTTAGCTAGTGGGGGTGTGTGATCTCCTCGGGGGGGGGGGGGGGGGGGGGGGGGGGAGGGGA
>VUQJ01031937.1:8529-22987 GCA_015108635.1 Andinoacara biseriatus | reverse complement strand
CTTTTCTGCATCAGCCTGAGAAAGGATGTTTCTAATTTTGGCAATATTGCGCAAATGCAAAAAAGCTGTTCTACATATTTGTTTAATGTGTACACTGAAGGACATATCCTGGTCAAAAATGACTCCAAGATTTCTCAGTGTTACTGGAGGCCAGAGTAATGCCATCCAGAGTAAGTATCTGGTTAGACACCATGTTTCGAAGATTTGTGGGGCCGAGCACAAGAACTTCAGTTTTATCTGAATTTAAAAGCAGGAAATTAGAGGTCATCCAGGCCTTTATGTCTTTAAGGCATTCCTGCAGTTTAACTAATTGATGAGTGTCATCTGGCTTTATGGATAGATAGATCTGAGTATCATCTGCATAACAATGAAAATTAATGCAGTGCTTTCTAATCATACTGCCTAAGGGAAGCATGTATAATGTAAATAAAATTGGTCCAAGCACAAAAAAACACTGCAGCATTTGCACAAGATAAAACCCACCCCAATATTTTCAATATTTTTCAGCAGAGCAGTTTCATTAAATGGTTTTTCATGTTTTTCATGTTATTATGTAATGCATATGTAATAAGGTTATATAGTGACTACAGACAAGCCTTTCATGCTGCATTACATTTTGTATTAGATGGCACACAAATGATCAGGAGAGAGATAAAACTATGTATTATGGGTTATTTAGTGTGTTAGTGTGTGAGTGTGTGTGTGAGTGTGAGTGTGAGTGTGAATGTGAGTGTGTGTACGCATCTGTAGAGGCCAGTGGTATGGTGGTTAGCACTGTCACTCTCATCACAGCTTCACCTCCCAGGTTTGAACCCATTTCTAAGTGTTCATAGGTAATTGCTACTGTATAGAGTTTTTTTTTTTCAGTAGCAGATACACACATCTCTGCTCTACTGCTACCCTCTACCTATAAATGATAATTACACCCGATCTAAAGCCTGAAGCGCAGACAGTTTCTGATCCTTAACAGAATTCCCCTATGATATGATACTGCAAGATTAATTTACCATGGTCAATTGAAGTTTTAATGAAACACCATACAGTACTGCTCACTTGAGACATACACGACTGCCTATCAGTTCAATTCTATGAGATGGTTCTAGGGATCTGTTATTTATAATATGCCACACTTGGTCTTATTTCATGTCTATGAGTTTTCTGAATGTCTGAGGATTAGCATGAGATGTTTAAGAAAAAGATGGAAAGACAAAAATATTTGCAGCAGACTTACCTTCTAAAAGTTGTTTTGGCACACAAACTGTATTTCTAAATTGTATTTTAACAGTATTTCCCATGCATTAAATGTAATGTTTGTATAATGCTCAGAATGAATGAATGAATAAATAAACATCACTTTATTGTCAAAATGGAAATGGGGACACACACAATCCAAAGAAATCAAAAAAACTGGGTGCTGGACTAACAAGCCAAGTACCATATGGGCCATCACAAGAAGGTCTGCATATCTGGATGCGGAAAAGTTACAAGGAGTAACCATTACAGGCCATTACACAAGGAGAGCTGGACAGGACCATAGCAGCAGGTCCAGTACCTGCTTCTTTGTGTGAACAGAAGTAGGGCCCTACCTCCAGAAGGCTATTCATGCGCTTGTTTCTGACTAAACTGTCAGAAACCAACTCCATGAGCATGGCATGATGTCCATTAGCGGGATCTGTGCTCACAGCACCATGCAGGATGACTGGCATTTACCCAAGAACACCAGAACTGGCAGATGTAACACAGGCATCCTGCTCTCTTCACAAATGACAGAAAGTTCATACTGACCACATGTGACAGCACTATGGCAAACCTTATGATACCTGCATCATCATGTGTAAAGACAAGGTGCCAGTGACCCACCACAAATACATCATCAACATCAACAAAGTGAACAATGACAATGACCTATGTTAATGTGGCTAACATCTTGACAAGGTGTGGTCTATAAATATTGGTGCCTCAATCTAACAGAGTATAAAAATCTATAATATTGTCTACAAATCTACAAGATATCGGTACTATATGTTGTCAGGTAATCAGTCAGATCTACCCTTTGTTTGCAGTTCAAAAATGATTGGGTGATGTCAGGGTGACTGCTTCTTTTGTTTATACCCAGTTTATGGGAGAAAGCCCCATTGAAAGGAAAAAAAATACCTGGGAATATATTTTAAAATAGTTTTTTTTTACTTTATAAATTTTTAGGAGGCCGTGTTGCTTCAAGCTGTAAATAAAAATGCAAGCTCTAAGGACACTGAACTGATCACTGAAACACTGACACAGGCCAACCGTATGGCTGTTTAAGGCAGATAAATTGCTGTTTACCAAAGAGATGAAGTAAAGTAGAGTAAAGTAGAATCAAATGAAGTGATCTGAACAAAACCCTTGCTGGTCACAAACAAATAACTCCTACAAATGGAAGAAATATCATCAGATAAGCCTTTAGCAGACAGAAAGGTGGGGGAAAAAAATGCTTAATTTCACTCTATCCCTATTAAAAGATATACTGATTATTTTTATCAGCAGGAACTCAGAAAGCAACAGGTGGAGAGGTTCATTTCCACAGAATGGACCGGACTTTCCTTCTGTTTATCTGTCTGTCAGTAATGATGGCATTTTGAAGATGTGAAATGGATAAAAGATCTACAGAATTCCTTTCATATTGTTCCCCAAACTGCTTCACTGTCTTCCCTCCCATTTTATGTTTGAGATGTGTCTACTCATGTAATACTGCTGAGGTAAAAGACACACTTCATAGACACTTTCTTATTTTAATCATATAGAATAGAATAGCCGCGGTGGGTTGCTTCACCCCCAGTTCCTCAGCTCAGTGATGGGTTGCTGCCATCAAGTTTTGCTCCACAAAAGAGAAGGTGTCAACCCTGATTGCAGAGCCAGCAGCTCCTGATCGCTGACACCACGAGTTCTGCATAGCTCACGGATGCGGTGTCCGGTATGCCTTGTGCAGTCTCCACTTGCTCCTGCCACTCTACCCACGTGTGCCAGCAACGGGCCATTGGAGAATTTTCCGGCAGTGAGTAGAACTGCCTTGTTCCCTGAAACAACGTCTTTGTGTGCACCAGCCAATAATAACCATTGTCATGGAATTGGGGTTTATGGTCCAGAATTTGTGGTATTCTGACTGATCTATCTTCTAATACTAATGCAAGAATTAAAGATACATTGTGAAGCAATGTTTCGACTATATAAGGAACAACTAAGCTAAATACAACTACATATCTTCAGCCTAATAACATAACTGCCTAAGTCATATTTTGAGATACCTACCTAATTCCAAATTGCCAAATTATGACTTAGGCAATTATGCTATTAGGCTAATGATATAATATGTTCAACTCAGCTAAGTACCAACAAATCACTTTTCTCCTGTGAGTGACCACTGTATTCTACAAAGGAAAGCTCTCATACAACTCCTGAGCAAAACTCACCAACCACCCAAATGATTTGACAGGCACTTGAGGTGACTGGCAGTTCAGTACTGAGACCCAACACCGAGCTGCTGGATTGAGTCATACACCTATTGTCTGCTTCAATAACATTCAGACATACAGCATCAATCAAACGTTTGGTGAGTGTCCAAACTTTTGACTTGTACTGTATCAGCAAACCTTTTCCAGTGCTTTTCCACATTCACAACAACCTCAAACATAGAACATATGCACATTTTTTTTTTTTTTTTACAGTAACCACATTGCAATGTTTCCGACTTGAAAGGAAAGCTCGAGACAAATGTTCCATATACGACAGATGTGGCTGTTTATCCATTTCTCTGACACTGAATCTCTACAGCTAAAACATGATAGGCTCAGTCAAGAAAAGCCTTTAGAGCACTTTCCTTACTTAAAGCTGCAGCCAAGACAAGACAAACAGGACATTGTTATTCTTGTAGGATATACAGTCTCACTCAAAAGTTTGGACACACTTTGTCATTCAATGTTTTTGTTTATTTTTTTCCCAAACTGTAAATTAATACTGAAGTTATCCAGACTTTGAAGGAACTCATAAGGAATCAGGTGTAAACTTAAGTGTTAAACAAACCACAATATGTTTTAAATTTTAGATTCGTCAAAGTAGGCACCTTTTGCTTTCATTACAGCTTTACACACTCTTGGCATTCTCTCAATTGGCTTCATGAGGTAATCACATGAAAAATTTTCACCCTAAAATTGCTTTGCCTTTGGCCCTGCAGAATGCTTTGGTAGCCATGCTGGTTAAGTGTGCCTTGGATTTTGAATAAATTGCCAACAGTGTCAACAACAAAGCTCCATACTTCACGGTGGGAACTACACATGTACTATAGGAACAACCTGCTCACCTTTTCTGTGTCTTACAAAGACAATGTGTTTGGACCCAAAACTCTCAAATCTAGACTCAGAGTCACCACTGGTCTAATGTCCATTCCTTGTGTTCTTTGGCCAAAGCCATTCTCTTCCTCTTGTTGTTCTTCCTTAGAAGTGGCTTCTTTGCAGCAACATGGCCATAAAGTCCAGGTTCACATGGTCTTCTCTGAACAGTTGATGTTGAGATGTGTGTGCTACTTGAACTTGAAGGTGGGCTCTTACCTGGGGTGCTGTTAACTTGCAGTTTCTGAGGCTGATATCTCTGATGAACTTATCCTCTGCAACAGAGGAAACTCTTGGTTTTCCTTTCCTGGGGCGGTCCTGATGGGCGCGAGATGCATCATAATGCTCAATGGACAATTGATTAAATACTGATCAAAGTTCTTAAAAGTTTTTGGATTAACTGACCTTCATTTCTTAAAGTAATAATGGCCTGTTTTTCTTTCTTTACTTGAGTAGTTCTTGCCATAATATGGATTAGAACATTACTCAAATAGGGCTTTTCACTGTATACCAACTCTACCTCTTCACAACACAACTGATGGTCTCATACAAATAAAGAGGGCAAGAAATTCAAGAAATTAACTCTTGACAAGGAACAGCTGTTAACTGAAAGCCATTCAAGGTGACTACCTCATAAAGATGACTGGGAAAGCTGTGATCTAAGCAAGAGGAAAGAGGTGCCGCTGAAATAGAAGGTGTCTGTAAACTTTTGACTGGTACTGTACAAATTAAAGATCATGCTCATCTCAGCAGTGCAAATGCATATTTATTCGCTTGGACACTGATGCTAGTTTCCTTTTTCCCCAGAATTTGGTTGTGTGGACTTACTGACCTATAAAATATGTAACAGACCAAAATACAGACAGTATTTAAAAACCTGATATATGGTAGAATAGTCGGACTGTGCTATCTATTGAATTATTCACCCCCCCCACCCCCCACCCCCAATCCTGATATCCAGAATCCTTTCTCTTTTTAAACCTCATGCCCATTCCTTCAAGCCACAGATAAATGTACAATTAAATTAAAGAAAAAAAAAATTAACTCACACATCACATTTATATAATGTGGCAAAGTAAAAGGAGGCACCTAATAAAACAGATTTATGGGAATGATTCCAGCCAATAATGGCCATTTAATGGGACGACAACATTTGAATTACATGTTTCTTAGCCACTGCTATCATACATTATATATAAAAATGGATGCAGCCACTATTACAATACATATTGGTTTCTGGACTGTGCACAGTGGAGCCTCAATGGCTTTTTGTTCCTGTATTTATGGGCCAGACATTATATATGTGGTCAAGAGCGTGGAGTGCAAGGTTATCAGCTAAGCTGCATCCATACACTACGTAGGTGCAACACACATACACGTATATCTGATCATTAGTGCTAATTGTCAGACTAATAAAATATTTGACTTTCACTCATTAAAACTAAAGTATGAAGTCTTTGGATGGACATATTATCTGCTAGGTAATTTAATTAAAAAGGCTTAAAAAGATACCAAGACCATAAACAAGGTTGATTGGCATGATGATGTCTGTAGCACAGCCATGAAAGGATGAGGAAGTTACTCAATTATCATGCATGATTTTTTAAGCACTACAGCAATTCTGTTATAATTAAACTTGCCATTTAGAGAGTGTATGTAGCTTCAAGCTAGACCAAAAATGACAAAAGGCTTCAGCTAATCTTGCTGACAAGCTGGTAACCTGTGATTCCAGCAGACCTGATGCTACATTTGTAATGACAGCTGCCTTCTAACTTGATGATTCTGTTTTTCTTTTATTGCCACTCCATTATCAGCACACTATTTAGAGGTTAAGTCTGAAGAGCATAACTGTTGACATTCAATAATAAAAGTATAAAAGAGGAAATCAGTTGAACCATCTGCATCAGTTTATCTTGAATCATTTGTGCTTCCTTTACAGTATGTTTGCATTATTTCTTTCCCCACCAATAAACTTGCTCTGGATTTCACAATATTAATTTTCTAGGTAGAAGAGTTATTTGGAATTCTGAAGTGGAGAACAGAAGGACAGCTTAGTCTGAAGTGAACTATGCAAATGAATCAACCATTTTCAGTCTGATATATCTTTCTACCAACTTTTTGGCAGTTGCTTCTAAGTTCAGAAACCTATAATCTGGTCCTAAAATCTGACGACAGATTTGAACACAGAAAGTACATTCTGGGCACTGTAATTTTCTTGTTGTAAAAGAAAGTAAATTGCTTTCAAAACACAAGCAACAAAGAAACATGTATTTACAATTTGTAAACATTTGAAAAAGATTCTTTTATTTCTTAAAGTTTAAGTTTATGCAGTTAAGGGTCTTAAATCAAAACCAGTATGGTTGTAATCACAGTTCTTTACTAAAGTTGTATTTTGATGAGGGATTATATTTTGTTTAACAGAGGAAGAGCAGTATGATTGACACACATTTGAAAAATAGGTGTTTCTTGATTAGATCCACACTATTAGCTGACCAAATCCAATCCTATTCATGAGAAGTTTTTTTAATGTTGATAATGCACAAGACATCCATGTAGCTGCTGCAATATGTTGTGAAAATGAATCAGCGACCTACATTATCAAGGCAAGTGCATAATCTGTTATCTCTGAATGCATGCAGTGTTAATGCAGCTCCTTCCTGCCAAATGCCAAATAATTAACTGATGAAGATATAGGATATTACTGACTTCCATTTAAGTTCTGCCTCACAGTGCTGCATACCTTTAATGTGAACTTGATTATTGATCTAATGCGATAGTGGACCTTTTGCATCTTAAATCAAAGAAGGGATGTCATTTGGTTAATGCCAGCCAATGCTGCCTGAGGCCAGTCAGCACTGTGTGCTGTTCTATCAATATTAAAGACTCATAAAAGGTCAACGTTTAACCTTTAACACACACTAGACACACTCATCCTCTCCATGTCAAAACACTTCAATTTCTGTAATTCCGTCAACATTCTACTGTGCTAAATAAACTGCAAACTTATTTAATATTATACTGATGTTCTTTCAAATTGTTGGTGACATCATCTGCCTTATAATAAAACAGGGGAACTAGCTGGCACATGTAATAATAGCTGCTGTTTCTTGACACCCTCAGCCATCCATTTCTCTACTACTTTACTTATCCATGTTCAGATCACAGGGCAGCAGTCTCAGCAGAGATGCCTAGAGCTCCCTGTGCCCAGCCACCTCTTCCATCTCTTATGGGAGACAAAGTGTTCCCAAGCCAGCCAAGAGACATAAACTTTCCAGTGCATCAACATATGCAATAAACCCCAAAAATATGATACTGAAAATACAGGCCTGTAAGTAGAAATTCAATGAATCAAGTCAGAAAACATAATAGTTAAAACAAATCAAGTGATTCACAGTTTGCATAACTGCATAGAAATAATTGTAAAATGACAGAACTTTCTCAGCTTTGGACCGGAGATTTAAATGTCATAAATCACAATCTGAACTGCTATTATCTCTACCACTGAAGCGTTAGTGGTCTATAAGAACAAATGCCCCTGAGCCAAAAAGCTAATTTGCAGTAACAGAGTCAGAAGGCACTCATAACCAGCATTTTAAGAATGTTGACTAGATGCCTGATTAGATGACTGATTTTTGTTTGATTACTACCATTTTTTATTACACATGATTAATAACCTGTTGTAAAATAATTGAGGGTGTGAGAATGTGGATGGATATAATTTTATCACTGTTTTTTTAAGTAAATAAATAATTGATTGATTGTAATAATGTAAGGGTGAACATGCCAAGCTAAAAATTTCAGTCCCATACTCCAGTTAACATATCTCATTAATGATTTGGGATCACATGCTTCATTAAACAAGCCGTGACAAGATCTGAGACTACTTCCTCATTGCATTCACTGTCTCACTGTGAGCTCAGATACAAACAAATAACTCATTGAAATTACAAAGCTTAAATTGTCCTAATTAATTGATGAGTCCTTTAGAAAAGGGCATCTATGTTAGCAACAAAATACCAGGCTACAAGAGGGAAGTCTAACTGCCTGGCAGTGAGTGGTATGAATCTTTAAAATTTCAGTTTTATTTAATTACGGACATTTTGTCAGAACCAAATTTTAACCTCAGCTAAACAGTAGGATAAGGAATTTGCAGATGAGTTGGTGCCTGGTTTAAGAGGGAGGTATATCTGCATTTCATCATCAAAAAAAAAAATATAAGCAACATCTTTTTGTTTTGTTTGTTTTTTAATATACACAATGCAAACAGAATTGGACCCAGAACGGAACCTTGTGGTACACCACAGGTTTAAAGGGCAGTGTGTAGAGTAGCTGCCAATGCTGACAGAAAGAGACCTACTCAGAAAACACCTGGATAAAGCCAATATTAGATTTAGAAGGAAAATATACCAGGGCACAAAGTATTCTCTTAGGCTGTAAGTTCAAGCAATTCAAAGCTAGAGAAAAAGTAACTTTTCACACAGTGGCAGGACAATTCACTCTAAGACTATGTTCACATTGCAGCCTAAAGTGACCCAATTCTATTTTTTTGTGAAATCTGAATTTTTTTGCATGGTCATTCACATTTCCAAATATATGCGGCTTGGATGTGATCTGTGTGTGAACTGCAGACGAACCTAAAAGTGTCCCACATGCGCAGTAGAGGACGCGATAACGTCACACGTAGCGAGTGAGCTCAGTGTTTACGGAAGTAAGTTTGTTTTCCTTCCCCCGTCCGCATAACGAGATGCAGAATAGTGGCGTTTGTCGAGTATCAATGACATGCAGGTCAGATCAATGCGGCCCGGCCGTATACACATCGGTCGCATTTGAAAAGATCGCATACGTCTCAGATTTAGAACCACATATCCAAGTGGCCTGGGTCCCATTTGAAAAAAATAATTTTTAAAAATCGGATCTGTATTGTTCCGACTGTCATGAAAAGATTGGATACAAGTCGCATGAGGGAAAAAAAAATACAAAATAAAAAAATTGAATTGGGTCACTTCGGGCTGCAGTGTGAACATAGCCTTAGAGCAGCTTGTTTTGGTGAATGAGACATTTCACGTCACGCACCCCTCCAGGTCACAGAAGGTTCAACTCCACCCCGTTAGACACTCAAAGTACACAAAAAAATGCATTTAAGGGCTAAAAAAGTAGATTTTGCATAATACGTCTCCTTTAAAAGCCCCTCTAGTGCACCTGTTAATTTCATTAACACCACAGCAGCTGAAACTGATTAACAACCCCTCTGCTACTTTACTGACCAGATCAATAGAAGTTTAACTGACTTGATACTATACTCTGATTAAAAAATGTTCCTTTAATATATTTTACTATATTTGAACAGTATGCAATGAAAGAGTCAGACCTTCATTTTGAAGTGTTGAAGATCATTTATATTTATTATTATTATATCAGTCAAAGATTGAAGCTATTCAGGTAATACAAGCTGTGCTGTGAAGCAAAAGCTAAAGGTTTTCACTTTCCTAAATACATAGGCATGAGTGGACAAATGTTAGGTCAGCCAGGAAGGTGAACAGGATGCAGTCATTGAAATTATTTCAACAACATATCCACAGGTAAAATCCAACCTACCTTTAAACTTCCTCAGAAATTTTGAGGAATCGTATTGACCAAGGCCCTGGATGGATAAATAATTGACTGATTTGATTCAGTATTAATATTCTCCCTCTCTGTGCCTGAACCCTCCCTCTTTGTCTTTCAGTTATGTCTAGCACGTCCCAGACTAAAGTAAGTCATCAATGGCACACTGGCTTCTTCACTTTGAGAGATGAGTTTTGTGATGCATGAAGGACCTACTTGCTGACCCCTCAACCCCACCCCCTCTCTCCCACTCTCCCACTCACTCACTCACTCACTCACACTCACACACACACACACACACACAATCTTCTCGCATTCTTCTAACAGGGTTTTACATTGAACCATGTACAAGACAGTTCCCTGTTTAACTATCCATGCATAACTCAGACAAACTGCTCAAACAGACTTGATCTGATTGTTGGGGCTTTCTCTCTATTATTGTGGGATCTTTACCTTTCAATTTTAGGCATCTTGAAGTGTTTGTTATTGTTATTTGTTGCTAAATAAATATAATTGAACTGAATTGAATAATCAGTATATTTTTGATTGCTTGCTGAACTCTTCAGAAAAATGTGACATGTTGACTTTTAGTTGTTCTACTGTATTTGATGTCTATTTCTCCTCAAGGGAAATCCCAGAACAGTATGTCTGTCTTTTTACATCTATGTTATTCCTATTTGATCATTAAGAACAAAGACAGGTAGGGGAGATAGTACAACAGTAATCCTCAATGGAAATCCAATTAAAATTACTACAACTTTATGATAGCACAGTCACTTGCCATGGTAAATGACTGCACCTTTCTACTCAAATGAGCACTCCATTGTTCCTGTCACTGAAATAATGTCACACAGATGCTGCACTGCAAACCCTTAGTTTATAAAGACGCTCATCCTTTCTAAGATACATGACATGTTTTGAAGCCTTTTGGTTTTTACAGGAGCAAAGTTCTGACAGCTTAACATAAAAACATAACATGCTGTCATCCAACAACACAACAGCATCGGGCTGAACTGAGATTCAGCATTGTAGTCACACTGACAGTCAAAATGATTGAACTTTGCACAGCCAATGCAGATCAACTGTAAAAAAATGTCAGTCATTATTTTTAAGCCTGATAAAATCTTATCAATGTATTTTTGTCATTTATGTACTTGAGCAGCAGATTTGGTGTCAGTGACGCAGCTGTCAGAAATAAGCAAAATGGTCAAAACTCCAGCAACAATCAGGACTCCAGGCAGCGGTTGGTTGCCTGGAACTGAGAATTTCACTGGTTCACTGTCAGAATTGTTTGCTATTACTACAATTAGCAAGTGACAAATCGACAGCCAACAGGGGTCCTGGCTAGATCCCTGAACACTTAATAATTGTTTCGTTACATTATATTTTCTTGATTGATTATTCACTCTTTAGTCAAACAACAGAAAGTCAAAGAAATCAAATTTATGTCATTTCTGTGATCAAAAGTAATGAACCTGAAAGAGTAAGCTCAACCAAAGTAATTATAAGTGATGGACATTGTGTAGGAGTTTTGTTTTTTGTTACTAAACCTGAATGATCAAAACAACTACTTTGCTGTGATCATCAGCTTCTGGAATTTGATAGTACAGCCAAACCATATGTTCGGAGTAGACAGGGCTCTGGGTGAATGTTCCAGATTACTGCTACAAGTTCTCTATATGACCACAAATGCATATATTGAGTCTGATAAAGATTAACCTGAACCATCTGAAGAGATGTCTCTCTCACACACAAACACACCTGTGTGTGATGCTCTGGTCATAGTGAGGCAGGCTGTATTAACCTGTTTATGAACAATTCGAAATAGAAGTTCTGCTCACAAGTGAAGCTTTGAAAAAAAAGCAATTAGAATTTTAACTACCAAATCGTTTCATTTGAATATTTAAGTATTGCTTTTTTATTAGGATGGTCTCATTTACTCCAGAACATGACAAAATGTGATGTAGACACTACAGTGAATAAAAAGCAATTATTTCTAGTGCCTACTACACAAAATAGATACACTTGATGAAGTTCCCATTGAAACATCATTAAAAGCAAACTTTAAGGGTCAGCCATGTTAAATAAATAGGATGGCTTTGGCCATCCTGGAACAGTCAGTAAATGGCAGTCGCTGCTGCTGAAGTAAATGAACCAATCCCAACCTATTTTCTCCCTCCCCTGCTAGCTGAGTGCAACATAGAAAACATTTATCCATTTCTATAATACAAAGCTGCAGATGTTTTGCTTTTTTAAATAAAACATCTAGTAATAAAACACAGAGGGTGCGTCATCTTTCAGGACAATATTGCAGTTTGTAGGCAGAAATCTGTATCTGAGGAGTTGATACAAAAACATTAAAAAACACACACCGAGTGTTCCAGAAGCCTTTTTGATTTTACTCATTGTGGGGTCGACAGCATTTAAGTCATTAATACTGAGTAATGCTTTAAATACAGTGTTGTGAAAAAATATTTGCCCTCCTTATCTATTTCTAATTTGTCTGCACATTTGTCACACTTGCATATTTCCGATCATCAAAAATTTAATCTTAGACAAAGATAACAGAGTAAATACAAAATAAAGTTTTAAGTGATGACTTCATTTATTAAGGGAAATTTTTAAAGCTAGGTTACAAAGGGTTACAAAGCTATTTCTAAGGCTTCTGGAATGCCATTGTTCATAAATAGGTAAACCTTGGATTAGTACTTATGATTTAACAATAAGAAAAAGACTGGGCAAAAATGGAACCCAAGCGCAACACCACTGCTGACCAAAAAGAACACAAAATGTCTTGATGATTCCCAAGACTTTTGGGAGGATATTCCATGATCACCAGGCAAACACGGTAGTGTTCTTAAAGTATGTAAGAAAATAAAAGGAATACAACACTATTCCCTTAAAAGTAAATACTGCCCAGCGAGTGAGATGTGTTGGTGGAGGTTTACGCTTTTGGAGTGCTTGTTGTTTTTTGTTTGTTTGTTTGTTTTCCAAGTTACAAAAAATCTTTGATCAAGGTTCCTTAATTCTGACCAACATCTGAATGTGGTGTAAAGGAGCTTGAAGAGTTCTGCACCTGATACATTATACATTATAATCCCTTTAGGATTCCTTCTGTTGGGATTATGTACACACAACAGTGTCACACAAATCAAGGTTATTTTTAAAGATATATTGTAAAAGTGACCAGGGTAAGAAAGAAACTCAGACCTGACAATGGTGCAATAAAAATGGGGTCAGGGACACCAAATCAGAATAATCTTATGATTATCAAAATGATATCATAATCGTGTCAGTACTTGTAATACTTTACTCAAAGGACAACACTGGAGAGGGGTATCCAGGAATGGTCTAGGTAGATGGACATTATCATTGACTTCAGGGTTATAAACAGGGTCCACAGTGCAGAGTACACGGGCAACAGCTCTTCACAACTATCAAACATTTTAGGACAGATTTCTCTTAGGCATCACATTTGATATTTGTGGTTTATAATGTTGGCAGCTGTGATCAATGGCACACAAACAGCAAATATTTTCTCCTTTAATATCATAGGGGGAATTACTGGCCTCTGGATCAGCATGGCCTGTGGTACTACAAATCATTCAACAACTGCAGGTTCCGATGAGGAACATTAAAGCTGTGTGACATCATACCCGTAAACATGGCTGCTGTTCAGGCCTGGAACCTCCATTAGTTTGGATTGTCTTGTTGTTGTTGTTGGAAGCTTGCTGTATTTTTACCCTAAGGGGTGTGTTACAACTGTTGTTGCAGATGCATTTGATGTCCTGGTTCCATTTCATGTGCAGCATGCAACAGTAAATTCATGCTGCACTGCTGCTCTGAAGTGAGGCAGTTGTTCAATACCGTCTATAATACACCATGAACCTCAGTTGATGCTATTCTGCTTCTGTGCTGGAAACTTCTTTCATGTCTAGCACTGAAAATGAAGATACAGTAAGGTTTTTAAATTAGCTTAAAATAAAACAGCCAAGGTACAAATGGTTCTGTTAACCTACATTACAGACATTAGACTGGTACAGTTTTGCTACTGGAACTACATGATATTCATGCTTAAAAAAAAAAAGTTTAAAAAAAACAAACTTGATTTGGTTCATGTAAGATTGATTTGGTTACAGTTTAACAGAGCTTAAATGTGTTTTTCAGCCCTGAAGTAGCTGGCTCCTGTATTTAAAAAGTTAAGGGGCATCATAATTGCTGTAAAAACTAAAGTGAATCAAAAAGGGGGCAATGCAGAAAAAAGAGGCATGTCTGACATCAGCTTCCCCTGCCAGAAGGATTTGTCATTCCTTTGAGCCCACACACCCACCTGGAGACTGAAGAAGTCTCTCAGCAAGCCTAGATTACAGTTTGGCGCTCCTTTTAGTAGATATGCTAATCATCACAATGTGGCTGAAATTTAGGGAACATAACTGAAACAACAAAGGTTGAAGGGGAAGTCAGACGCTCAGACTGGTTGCAAAGTTTGCCCA
>VUQJ01031930.1:4267-15559 GCA_015108635.1 Andinoacara biseriatus | reverse complement strand
GAATGTTAGATTAAAAGCACTTAGCTTGATTGGCACATTGACACATGGAAGTGCTGGTGTAAATGGGGTAAATGTAAACGTGTTGTGTAAGCGCTTTGAGTGCTCAGTTAGAGTAGAAAAGCGCTATATAAGAACTAATCCATTTACCATCTATCTCAATACACAATTCACAATACATCTTCTCGTGGTTATTGTTCAGCATTTATTACCTATTCATTTATCTGGATTGAGTTTACAAACAAGCTCAGATCTTTTTACCTACAATGAATAGCGCCTTGAGGCAACTGCTGTTGTGATTTGGTGCAGTTGAAATAAAATTGAACTGAATTGAACTGAACAGCCACTTTTTGTTCTAGAGTTACAAGGCAGCCCGAGCAGAGCCGTCTGGTAAATCTTCAAAGTCAGATTCTCCTGTGGGTGAACATGATATACAGAGCTATAAATTTTGAAGTAAATGGAAGTGTCTCAGGGGCCGTGCATGTTTACTGTGGCTGCCAAAATGTGGGTTACAACATGTTTCCTACAGGATATTCTAAATGTAGACTGTATGTATGTACATAGCTATGTTGCAAATAGTTTTCCAATCAAGGGTATTTTTTTTTCTTAATGCATTCAGTTCATATTTTCATGTAAACCCAAGATCCTAAAGGAAAATAAAGGGAGAAAGCAAATTTTTATAAATGAATACTTTTTCAGCTCTTTCACTGATTACACCTTCTTTCTCATTGTGCTTCAAGTGGGAAATAAACAGAGTTCGGACCGTGTCCAGTGTAATCGACCCCTGCTGGCCATTAGAAAGAAAGCAGGTTTAAGGCACTTTCTGAAGCTGCGTCCAGCTTTTATAGTATAAAGCCTGCACATCCAAAGAGGGAAAATGTGTGGCATGAATGCATTCTTTTAAGGCACCAATCACCAAAGAATGTCTGCATCCTAATGAAAGATGCAAAAAAAACAAACAAACAAAAAAACAAAACGTGGGTAAGCAAACAAATTTCATGTGCTGATCTTTGTATGTTTAAATTCTTGGCTGGTACCAACAGATGCTGTGAGCTTGCAGAGATATTAGATGGACCTCATTCCCAGCAGCACTGTGAGAAACGCCTCTGAATGCACATGGCCACAATATTGGAAAAGTTATTTCTGTCTCTGCACACCGTCTGGTTACAGATTCTAATCTCCTTTGGCTCACAGAAATTAATTCTGTGCTACCGTGACTGTGGTTTGGCATCGCAGCAGCAGCTCTGCTTTATACTGTATCACACTGTACAGCACGAGCAAGCAAAAAGTCGTTTTTCCTGCTTTATTGGAGCAATTTGTGGAAGTACACAGTGATAATGTTTACAATGTTGAGACTTTCTCTCCCTGCTTAGTGCCAAACAGCCTTGTGGCAGTAAGGGTTTTCAGATTATAAGTGCAACTGTTTGCTGCTGGGAAAAGTGCTGTTTTTGTTTCCTCCCAAGACCATTACAAAGGACGGTGGGTCTGCTCAAATCATACCAGCCTGCCTGCTGTCAGTGCCTTTATCAACAGATACACAGGGGTGTAGACGTGGACAGATTGGGTACTGACAGCGAGCTGACAGGGAGCTGGTTCCTGAAATAGGCCATCCCACGGGGCACAGTGTGACTCTGGTTCTCCTTAGGGATGCTCCTTGTGAACACAGCCAAACAGCTGTGCAGGCTACTTCCTCCTCCGGCTCTCTGTGACATTTCATTTACGTCACAGAATGCAATTTATCCCCCCGAGAGGTGAGCGCACCTGGCACACAGCAGAGTGGGCTTGCAGGACCTGCCAGTTTAAAGTCTCCTGTCACCGATAATCTGAACATCTGCCTGGCAGGTCGTCTGCATCGTTTGTTGGCTTGAGTTTTTTAAGGTAATCAGACCTAATCCGCTGCAGCCTTTTAGTCATAGAGGAAAAAAAGCTATATTTCAATTATTTATCTTCACACGATTTTCTTTTCATTCAAAGCTTTGACAGTTAAGTTCATCTGTATCAGATGTTAGCTTCACCTTAACCCCGTCAACGGCCTTCTTTTGGTGTGCCTCTGAAAAGCTTTCAGTGCAGTTGCCGTATGAAGATTGCTGCCTGGAAGTCCTACACTCTTGACACTTGTTGTGGAAGTGTCTGACTTCCAGGGTTTGGCAGGTGGGGAGTGAAGAATGCGTTTGTGTGGCCCAAAAGAATCTTTTTAAAAGATGACACACAATGATTAAGACAGCCTGCACCAAAGTTCATGTCCTTTGCACTGAATCTTCTCCTTCAGATGTCTCAGGACATTACAGAATTCACAGTTTACAACGTGGGGGGAAAAAATTATGACTGCACTCCTGGTTCTGTGTCTTTGACCTTGGAAGTTTGAGGTTTGTAGTGAAATTAAAGCAGGCACAGTGCTCAGGGAGCAAATTGAAAAATATGTAGCTGCTCTGCTGAATGCAGCCCAGGGATGCACACGAAGATTATCTTCCATAAGAGACTGGCCAGATTTTCATATCTTTATGGGCCGATTCCCAGACCCTTCTGATCCGACCTCTCAAGTCCTCTGTGTTTATCTCGCTGTGAGTTCATTCTTACTACAAACCTGTATATTTGACTTACCTGTTACTGACACTGCTGTTGCTGCCCTTCAAACCTGACACAGCTGAACTGCAGCCAGGCTGTAGGCCATGTGCCATCATTAGTGTACCAGAATATTTTGAAATTATTTATTGCTTAATTTAAGTAAAATGTAGCCAATGCGATGATTATAAGACTTCCCTCAGTAGCTCATTTACAGACCGTGTCCGTAGCACTTTTTTTTTTTTCAAATTCCAGGCAACCAAATGAAGCGGCTACCAGTGAGAGCGAATACCTTTGATTGACATGTGACTTGGTAGTAAATGCAGTAGCGGGTTACCTAGGCAACTGGTGTCTGGAATATCCACAAGCAACTGGCCATCAGCTTCAAAGTGATGCACAACAATCGAATCGCTTCCATTCTGGACGCTGCTTTTGCTGCCGTGCAGTGAAAAACCAGTAACACTCAAAATGATCCACACATTCAAAGAGTTAGAGGTCCAGACCGGAGTATACCAAGTAAACCTGACTTTTTTTGAAAAAGATGAAGATTATAGTAGTAGTAGTAAAGCTGAAAAAAATAATGCCTATTCAAATGCCTACACTACATTTTTATGACACCTGGGAGTGAAAAATAAAATAAAGTGTTCAAATTATTACGACCAAAGATTAACTGCACAGTCTTTGTGCCTCTCAGTTGGAGTTCTCTTGGTTTAATCATTAGGACAAAAGAAGAACCAATGACTCAGGCATCGTGTGCTTCCCTTAAGAAAGAAGAAGTCTGTACATGGGAGCAGGGGTTGTAAAAAAAAATCAAAAAAATCATGAGCTTCAAATTTTCTTTCTTGCACGTCTAACAGACAGCCTAAACAATATTGTGGAAGTCACTGCACAGCACGATTGTGAGGTTGTATCTGCACAGTCGGAAAACTTTAACAAAAGCCTTCTCATAAAGATGATGGAAAATCCAGCAGAATTTGTCCTCACGGGGAAGGTTTCAGGGAGCTTTGGTGCTGTCTGCGAGGTGTTTACAGATGGGATTTACGACGGAGAGGGGGACAGGCAGAAAACTCCTGTCTGAGTGAGGTCAAACGAAAGGTCACAGTCACAGTTCACACCTGTGCCAGGAATACAAAGCTCTTATCCTGTTTTTCAAATCACCTGGAGGTGAAGCTTCGATTTGTTTTCAGGTCACTGCAAGAGTCAGACTTCACCCTGCAACCAGGAGGGTCTGACAGCATGCTGGAAAAACCTGGCTGCAAAATGTAAGGAAATGAGCAGAAGGGAGGAGAAAATACTGGGTCCACTCTTCCAACAATTGTGTATCTGTCTGAGCCACACAGAAAGTCGTTGTTTTGCCCTACAACTGAACCTCAGGCACCTCAGACATGAAAATGCTTTATATACGAGTCCAAAAAAACACAGATCTCAGTGCCAATGACAACTAGTTTAATGCCTCTAAAAGGAAGCTGTCAAGCCAAATAAATGCCTTTCCTCTGGCTGGGTCAAACAGGAAGGAGCTTTTGCTGATGGAAGAGGCCAGGCAGGCAATCCAGAGGGTAAAAGCTTAAAGAGGTTTATGACCTGAAAGGACCAGAAAATCACCACACAGTAACCAACAAACAGCCTACCGTTGTAAATAATCCAACTAAAAGCAGAGCACTGATGTCAGGCTAGTATTAGTAGATGAGCAGCTGATGATGGGCGTGACTGTCAGGCTCATTTTGGGCTTTTAATAATTGCTTTGAAGTTTGTACAGCAAACATCTGTAATGATTTCTTAAAACAAGCACAATTTTGAATTTATTTTGGATTATCTCTAATCCACATGGAGTCAAATTATACATGCTCAAATATATACATACACCCCCTTAAATGTCCCTTTACAACAAGATTCTGGCTGGAAATTTGACCTGTTTTCTTGGCAAAATTGGTTGAGTTCATTCAGATTGGTTGGTTTTCTGGTATGGACCCAGCTTTGAAGCACGGTGCACAAATTTTCAATAGTTTTTAAAAGTCATTATAGATGTACGCTGTACAATCATTCCACCCTGGATGCAGGGGTTTAGTGTGAGTAAGCCTCTTTCAAACAGTAATCATCACTTTTGTGCGTCATCATCTGAATAGTCAAAAGAATAGTAGGTGGAATTATATTCAGCACTGTATTGTAAACACACTGAAACTCTGCCTGCCCTCACAGTGATACTGATTTGTTAACTCAAAAAATGCATTATAATGAGTTCTCGTCCCATGTTAGGAGGTGTCACTATTATCTAATGATGACTCACATTAGACAGTTTGTTTTTGTTTGTTTGTTTGTTTGTTTGTTTGTTTGTTTTACATATTTCCTCATACTTTTGCCTTACAGAATCAACATATCGTCATCAAGCCAATATTGACGATGAGGCTGTCACCATGGAGATTCTGGACACTGCAGGGCAGGTGAGACAAATTATTTATGTCCCCATTACTCATACCATTAATACAGTTTAAGTAAAAACATGGTCATTTGTGATGTCACTAAGTGTTGAAGTGTTGAAGTGAACAAAGTAATAAAAGATTTTGACATTTCTAAGGTCTCAGTTGCACAGACCTAGAGACTGGTTGGCAACCCCTTGGCAACTTCTGGACATAAGGGAAAACTGTGTATTCTCCAAATGGTTGGAGAGTGGTTGCTGGAAGTTGCTGGCTGTCACAGTGTGAAATCAGTTGCAGAGAGGGTGCTGCAGAAACCTTCTAGTGATTGCTTTGGTTGCTAGCTAGTTTACGTGGAAAATATTGATTTGAAATACTCCCCAACTACTCACCGAGCAGCAGCGAAGCTTGAAAAACTACGATACAAAAACCAAATGAAGAATGTTCACTTTCAAAGTAAAAGTTGTGCTTTAGTGCTGAAGCCAACACCTTTTACTTTTAAGAAAGTGTTTGAAACCTCAAGCAACTACTCAACAACCACTCATGGAAGACATATTTATCCCCAGCTACAGGTTGACAGAAGGTCACTAAGCGTGCGTGGCTTCAGTAATTGATTTCAAAGACAGCCAGCAAACTTCAGCAATCACTCACCTGCCAGGGGGTCACCAACCAGTCTCTAGGTCTGTGAGACTGGGGTCTAAGTTGTGGCAAAAAGGGCTGTTATTTACTCACTTACTCACAGAATGTGTCAGTAAGTTGTAACAGAATCATTTATCACCAATCCTTTTGCCAAGCAACCAAGTGTCTGTGAATACGAACAGTCTTTGTGCATCATTTCGGAGTTTTTTTTCAAAAAAAACTCTGTTAGGTTCCATTTGGGAGAAAATTAGGTTAGCGTGCCGACTCTCTGTGTTGCCTGAATATGTGGCCAAATGCTTTTCAAGTGTTTTTCAACTCTGAACTGGACTTCAATTCTTTAATAAAAGATGAATGCAAATGTGACTGAAATAAAGGGTAAAAATATTTAGTTAGCTTCAGATTGTTCAGGTGCTGAATTCAGAGATATTCAAGACTTGTTTGAAGAATCGTCTGGCTGGATGTGAGTGCCATCTTAAAGATGGTGCTTTCCTGGATTATAATAGAAGCACTGGCAGGTTGTGACCATGAGGGAGAGCTTGTGTAAGTCCTTGGGCTGAACATAAGTATGCTGCATTGCTGCGTAGGTGTTCTGCTGGCGGCTGATTTCCTCTGCGACACTTTAGCCAAGCCATCTCTCTCTCGCTCTCGTTACAATGTAGTCTATTTTCAGCTGGCATTAGGACGACGTCTGAATGTTTCCAGACACGACCGCAGTGACTGCCAGGTCTCTCATGGCTCTGATTGTATCAAAGCATTGTGCTCTCTCATGATTTGTGGAGGTGGAGTTTTCTTGATGGCTCATAACTTACAAGTTCAGAAGTTCAGGTTCACAAACCTCAAACTGTCATCTGTCCTCTGAGGGAATGCAGGATTTTTCATTTTTTTGGCATGTGTTACAAGAATAATTCCATATTTTCTAGATTAGAAGTAACTTTTTGCGTTTTGGATTATTACTATTAATATTTATTGAGTATATTTGGATGTATAAATACATATAAGAATATTACTGAGACACCTGTTACATGCACTCTGATGCATTCACTGCCCTCCATCTTTGCTGTTATTTGCATCATAAATACCACAATGTCAAACTGGCTGTTTTGATTATTTAACTGACAAAAAGACTGAACTGTCTAAAATATTTTTATTGCTCATTGTTTTATTTTTATATATGTAATCTGATTTCACTGTGATTGAAATCAAAAGTTTGTCAAAAAAAGGTTTCCTTATTCAAAAATAAATAAATAAATAAATAAAAAAGCACGCAAATCTAAAATTCTAAATCAAAATGATGTATTTCTTTTAAAATTAAACATTTTTATAATTTTTTTTTAACCATAGAGCCTTACTGTATCAAATATTATTTTAAATAATATTATTATTTGTAATAATATTTTATGTATTCTGGTAAAAGGTTTATAATACATTTTATTTTCCAAAAATGTAGTTCTGTGGTCATTATTTGATAAAGGGTTCAGCGTCCTCTGTCGATATTTATGAGATCAAAACCTGTGTGCTTCACTCGAGTCAAGGTTTAATTTCCAGTGTGCCAACTGGCCAGTTCAGTCCTGTTACAACTGCATGTTCTGCCTCAGCTTGATCAAATTAGGAGCACATGCTCGAGTGTTTGCATTCCACACATGGCTGCAGAATTCAATTTATGGCTTAAGAGGGTGTGGCAGAGAGCAAAGATGAAGTTAGGAACTAAACAACATGATTCTTCACAATGAAAAGGATTCTTTTAGGTAGGAAAGAAGCGTTTAAACAAAGAAAGGCCTAAAAACAAACGCACAGATTAAAGATGCTGATTGCAGAATGTTATGAAAAAAACAAGCTTGACAATTTGAAACAGTGGGTTCAAAAACACTTAACAGTCAAAAAATGTATAATAAATTTTTAAAGTATGAGGTATTGTGCTTGATACGGTAAATAAAAACCTGCTAGCAAAACTGCTAGCTTGGACCCACGGGTAAAGGAAGTCCATCTGAATTTCTCCAGCCGCTCTGGCTGTCATATTTCCCTCAGTATGTTTGGTTGGTGGTTTAACCTAATATTACAGTAAATATAAAACTATAGTTGTTTAGTCTGTAGTTGTTTAGCTAATCTAGCTAAATAGCTTAGTGTGAAGATTACCCAGCAACTCTCCGTAGCCTTAAAAACTTACAACTAAATTAACTTGTTGCAGTTTAAATAACCACCTGTTGCAGACTTGCCCTTTAAAATGTAAATCATCATTACTCAATCATTTTACTTTACATATTTTGTCATAGTAAATGGTCTTGATTTTGTGATGGGCCCCAATTTCTGTTTTTAAGACACCAGCTGTCTGTTTTAGCTGTACAGTTACTACATAAACTCACCATCAGCCTTTTCGCTTCAAACTTCAAGAATCTATCAAACGTAGCATTAGCAGTTTCAGCACATTTCTTGTCTTCTTCCCAGGAGGACATCCAGCAGAGGGAGGGTCACATGCGTTGGGGTGACGGTTTCGTCCTTGTGTATGACATCACAGACCGGGGAAGCTTCGAGGAGGTGGCGCCTCTCCGAAGCCTCCTAGAGGAGGTCAAGAAACCGAAGAACGTTCCTCTGGTTCTGGTGGGCAACAAGTCTGACCTGGACCACGTTCGGCAGGTCGGCACAGAGGAAGGAGAGCGACTGGCAGCTGAAATGGCGTGCGCCTTCTACGAATGTTCAGCCTGTGCCGATGAGGGCGGCGCTGTGGCCGAGGCTTTCCACGAGCTCTGCAGAGAGGTGAGACGCCGCAAAGCTGTTCAGGGAAAAACCCGACGCCGCAGCTCCACCACCCACGTCAAACAGGCCATCAACAAGATGCTGACCAAGATCAGCAGCTAGGGAAGAGCCTTGATGACACGACAAAAACATAGCTGTTTTCCTCGCTGAAATGTTTTGGACAATCAGTGAATGATGACTGATTTAAATGTGGAATGTGTTCTTCTGTTATTCTCTAAACATTATCAAAAAAAAAGAAAAAGAAAACCCAAACGTCGTTTCATGCTGAAAGAGATGGTTATGACACTTGGCACGAGAGCCATAGCAGATGATTTCTTATTGCAACATTTCACTTCTTTCGGATCAAATTTGGTGAGTCATATCGACTAGCTGAGATAAAAAAAAAAGATCCATGAAGTTCTTCTATTTTTCCCTTTTATTCTTTCGTCTAACAGTCTGAAATATAAAATAAGCCAGAGCGTATCCTGGAAATGATGCATGCGAGCTATACCATTTAGCATGCAGGGAATCCAAAACTTTGACATTGAACAGGAAGATTTAGAGTTTCCTGTTTGTTATCTAGTCTGTAGGGGGATGTTGTGATTGTGTTTCAGCCCACATGTACTATTCTGTCAGCAGCGTTCAAAGAACATTGGGAGCAGTGAACTCCTATTAGATAAAGGTAGATCTACTGTGCTTCACTCATACCAGTTCCAGTTAGATCTGCAAAGCTGTTGATGTCTGTTGTGCGAGCAAACCTTGTGATCAAGTCTATGTTCCTTTGACATTAGCTGTCAGGATGTCTGTTTGTCCAGGACATGTGAACTGAAGATTGTTCCCTCAAGAAACCAGAAGCACCGCAGGTTTGGAACATGTTAAAGCTAATATGCACACAATATTCGCTGTTTTCTCTAAACAAAAGGAAGAACATCCCATTCCTGGGATGTTCTTCATGGCTGTAATGTTAATACTGTAAACTACAGCATGTTTGACAGACTATATAGCCTCAAGCACTGTTGTGTCTTAGGTGTGTACAGAACCCAGAGTCATCTATAATAGCAGATACTGTAATTGCAGAAATGTGACATCTATGTGAAGTAATCAGCTGTGCACTTATAATAAAAAACTGATATATCTCACCGTTCTTTCCCCATTCGTGATAATTAATGCAGATGTCCTCAATGGCTGCAGAAAATTCAACAGAAGCACTTAACAGTGCACAGAGTTTCAAATAGCTGTCAGTGCGATTGGTATGGACGCCTCCGAGCAGATCATTAAAAGTCAGGATGCAAACCATCAAATGTCACATTTGCATATTAGTCTCCAAACACAAAATGTTCCTTTTATTTGTTAAAATTATTAAATAATCAAATGATGAAAGCCTGTATTAGCTGCGATCAAAGGGGAGGGAGACGTCGCTGATAGCTGACTTTTGGGATAAACTCATGACAAGCTAAAGAACTTGATGTTTTAAGATGCTTCTTTAGATTTTTCTGTCGTTTCAGTTTATTGAAAAACACCCATCAGCCTAACCGGCTGATCACTCTCAACTCTCTCAGATAAAAGCAAAATGTCCCTCTCTAACACATTTCGCTTCATGCCTCGATTACAGAAAAGGTTTCTCACTGTTGATGTGGCCGTCACTCAAATATCAGTGGGCCAAATCTGATGACAAGTGGGCCAGACCTGTAAAACTATTGCATAGCTCACGTTTGGTTAAGTATATGTACGGGTAAGTTCAAACATACCCAACCATGGATATACAGAACAAAGGAGATCTCCTAAGAAGAACAAGTCCAATTGCAGCAGTTTCCCACAGTCAGTTAATCTAGTCATTACAATTACTGATAAGTAACTCACAGCTCCTAATCTTAACCTTCTTACTTCAGTGCTGTAGTGCAGACCTTGAGTTATGTCTTTGATGTGATAAATGTGATTAACACTCCTGGTCTAAAGTTTAGATCTCCAGCTTCTTCGTGCTCTACTGGTCTGATGACGTATCCTCCTCCAACTGGCTGAAAATTGTTCAGTGTTCTCTCCCGACCACCAAACTCTGATATCATGTTGATTTTCATGCTAAAACTGAAGAAATTCAACAGACAATCAAAAAAACACACATAAATGATGACCGTGGGGTCATAAAGGAGGATTTTCAGACTCTTTTGACTAAAATGCTTGTTAAGTAAACTGCTGTGATGTTTGCACAGAAATGGATTGACTTTTGTTTAGAATTTATAACCCTATATAGTCTTTAATGTGGGGCTTTCTGGTCAGTTTAAGAAAATGCCATTTTTCTATCATCTCATCATCCTGCAACTGCTGGTTAGATCTACAATAGCTCTTCACAAGTTTCATAAGCCTCCATAGGTTCTAGATCAAAAACATCTACACCTATAGGTTTTTTTGTTCTGTCACCTGTAGTGTAGTAGCCAATAAGATCAATGTTAAAAAAAGGAAACTTCTCGCTACGCACACCCTGTTACTTCAGACAGACTGTGGGTTCAAAGAAAGAACACAGAAACAATAATGGCCATCTTTAGAAGCAGAAAGGAGTGGCCCAGCTATCTGGCAGATAATTACCACAGTCGGAAATCTCATAATAACCCAGGAAAGGAGCCACAAGGTTCCTTCTGATCCTGACCAGCTGCAGAAAAGTGCAATTTAAGGTTTTGCCATCCCTGCTGTTTACATTGTGAGGCATATTTAGATCAATTTGCTTCGATTACAAACCACTTTAAATTTAGTGAAAGAATTGAATTCTTAACTGTGGGACATTAATCAGACTCAAGAACATAGTAATGCACATGAATGTTCATATACTACCTGATTTAGTGTTGCTACTGAGCCCCAAACTGATAATAGTAATTATGTAATGCAGTGCTACAAACTTTTGCTCTCATCCTCCACTTCAGAAGCTAAATACCCCCCCCCCCCCCCAACCCCCCCAAACAAA
>VUQJ01031906.1:0-12890 GCA_015108635.1 Andinoacara biseriatus | reverse complement strand
CCTCCTCTGGAGGGCGGGGCTGGAGGCTGTCTTACACACCGGTCTCTCTCCATTTACACCACCTCCGGTTGCTTGTAAGGCTCCAGCGTGTGGCCCTAGGAAGACCCCCGAGAGTCACCCCGTTGTTTGTTTTGCTTCTGCTGTGTGTAATGAATTGTTTAACTCAGTATAGCTCTGCCTCTTTCCATGTCTGCATTTGGGGTCACTTTCGCTGTGCCTTTGACAAGTTACACATTTCTAATTCAAATTAAACACAAATAAATGTCTCATTTGGGTCCAATGCATAAGTAAAATACCCTTTCAACAATTAGTTTGGGTAACAGTTTCACAGTATCATAATTTCTATGACTTGTTCCAGAATGCAGAAATGACTTGGTTTCATCAATTCTGAGGACTGACATCTTCAAATTAACCTTAAACTGTCATTCAGTTTTATATATATTCTGTAATGGCAGAAATAATGAAATTCTCAAAAAAATTAATAAAGTGAGGTTGCTATTCCATCAATAGATTCAATTTTTATTGCATAATTATTTATTAATATATATTGTTATATCTAAAATATATTTTTATTATATATTATTATTATTATTTAGTCGACTAAAACGAAATCAAAATATCATGTCAAAATTAATACTGGAGGAAATGCAACAAAGACAGAACCTGACAGAAGAAACACCAAACACTGGGCTCACAGTTCAGGACCATGAAACAATTAAATTCACAAATTTGCGAAATTTTCACAGCACAGTTTTGATTTTTCACTTTTATGTAGAAATTTAGACTCTCCTGTAATAACTTTGATGCGTCACTGGGTCATTTTCATGTTTCTCCTCATATTTCACACAATTATTCTATCATTTTATTTTTTGGACTGTGGGAGGATCCAGGTGTCATAGTGTTTACTCTTCTATAAAGTAAATGTATAATTTAGATTTATTCCTGTCTCACAATAAGAACCGTACTGACAGATGTGATCCTGCAGGAGGCAGCGCAGCATCAAGCATCACAGGTTAAACTGAAGCAAACGGTCTTATGTTCCTGTGTGTGTGTGTGTGTGTGTTTGTGTGTGTGTGTGTGTGCGTGTGCAGAGCTTCTCTGCAGACAGACGGACACACAGATGAAAGTCAGCTGTTTCCTCCATGTGAATAACTGTTGGTTGTGATGAAAATGAAAAGGGTGGCGAGATGAAAGCGGAGGGAAAATGAGCGCTCAGAGGACAGCGAGGAATGAGAAAGAGGATGGCTGTTAATAAAACCAAACGCTGCAGGTGTCTGAGGGGAGATGGAGAGTAAATAGACGGAGGAAATGGAAGCAGATGAGGTTAAGAGACGGAGGGCGACACATAAGACGAACTCATAAATGGGTGGAGGAGGGAGGAGGAGGAGGCCACAGGTGGCTCCTCTTCACTCCATCAGGTAGAGGAGATTGTGGGAGAGGACGATCGATGGGTGGAGGAGAGATTATCTACGAGGAAATGATCTGCTTCAAATGTGACGTCCTCCAGCCTCCTCAGCCATCAGCTACAGCCGAGGAGGCTGAACCCACCTCAGGCCTCTGCTTCCCTTCATCACACTGAGCCAGTGCACAGGGACACACACAGGGACACACACAGTTACACACACAGGGAGACACACAGAGAGACACACAGGGACACACACAGGGAGACATACAAGGAGACACATAGGGACCAGAGGGCTGCTCTGTCCAACAACAAACAAAGATATAAAAATTGACCCCAGTAAGTGATACAAAAATTTCTCCAGAAAAACAAAATGATCACAAAAATATTAAAAAATACCACAAAATGCAAAATGACTAAACGGAAACAAAACAAGAAAAATACACACACAGACCACAAACACCACATGCTGTTAAAAAGACAAACAAATGACCACAGACACACAAAGCAGCTGAAACAGACACAAATTACTGTAAAGACACAAAATGACCAAAGAAAAAAGATGACAAAGACGTGTTTGTGTTTGATCACCTTCATTAACACAAGTGTGTGCTTTAAAACTGATGGAGTCAAATCAGACGCAGCGGTGATGTTGGCGGCTGAAGGCGGAGCTTCCTTTAGCCTGGGTTTGTTAATGTTCCCGTGTCTGCAGACAGCCTCAGCTCCCCGAGGCCGAGCTGATGGTTCCGTGTTAGCTCTCACTGCAGCTCTGAAAACGGGCACACGGCGGGAATATGCAGAGTGTGTGTGTGTGTGTTGTGCTCCTGCATGCCTGCACACCTAAAAACGACCACAACAAAGCACAAAATACTTCGTCACCATCATCATCAGTGAGTTAATGCCTCTGTCACAGCTGTCTTTGGCCTTTATCTCCTATAAATGATACACTATCACCCCTCCAGCAGCTGCAGTGCAGAGGACACTGTTCAGCTAGTGTGGAGACAAAGGCACCTGACAAAGTGATGTTACACAACACATGTGAATGAGCACAAACTTCTCCAAGTAGATGCAAACGAGCACGAATGACCACGAGATGCAAATGCTCCAGTCTTAGACTGCGATCCTGGACGCTGGAGTCGTACCGTGAGAAGTTTCCCTGTGAGCTTTGAGTCCAGCCTCACCTGCTCTCCTCACCTGTGCTGGCATTCATACACTACAGATTATCTCAGGTATGAGATACCATATTGAGGCCAAGCTTTACCATCTCAGAGTGATTTCTGAGGTTAAAATTCATTTTTATTGTTTATATATATAGTTTTGTTATTGTCTTTATTGAGCTCCTTTATGCTGTACAGTAGATCATGTGACTGGATGCTTTGTTTCCCAAATCCAGGTCAGACAATGCTTGTTAAACAACAACTGCTCTTGGATCTGTATGATGTCACAGGGAACCTATGAGTATGATCATCTCAGACCACTGCGTCACATCTGTTTATGAAGAGTGGTCAATTATAAGCAAGTTGGCTTAAAGGGGCGGGGCTAAAACAGCTTTTTTTCAGACAAAGGATGGACTGAGGAGCTTCACCAAGGCCCAGTGTGAGATAAAGGATTATTTGGAAGTGTGAATCATAGAAAGCTGCTCCAGAAGAGTCCAGGAATAAAAATATGGAGGTGGAAGTGAGCAGAATCGGGCCTGTGAACAGAGGGAGCTGATAGGTAAATATCTGTGTCATCAGCATATTAATGAATAAAGCTAATCAATGATCCTCCAGGACAGTCCAGGAATACAGGCATGAAGCGGAGGATTATAATAGGTCCACTTTTAATTTCTTGCAGTAATACTACGAGTCGAGCAGGAGCATCTCGACCTGTTCAGCTGTGAACAGTAAAGCAGCACATTCAGATGTGCTGGGACTTTTCGGTTTGTCCTCTGCACTCAGGTTAAAACAGATTCCTGTTTTAACCCCTCAAACAGGCTGAAAGCTGGCTTCCTTTGGGTCGAACACGGACCGTAACGGTCACTGCTGGTGAGCGGACCCGGCTGCTGTCAGGTATTGTTGTGGAGCTGTCGCAGCTCATCAAAATGTGACAGCGGTGGAGAAAGAGCAAAACATTTCACTGCCGGCAGCTCCAAGTAATTTGTTTTGGCGAAGTGGGGCTGTTGTGGCCATTTGCCACTTTCTCTGTGCACAGCCCTGAGCCCATGACGCTGCTGTGACAAGGTTCCAGCCGGGAAAGGCCCGGCTCTGTCTGCCGGCTGAGTGTGGAGAGGTAGACTGTGGTCAGAGAAAGACATCATCATCATCATCATCACACAGGACAACAGCAGTAAAAGCTCCAATCCTCCAGTGTTTTCATCTTTTCTAGAAAAACTGCTTTTACCTGAACTTTTTTGTAGGAGATAAACAGGATTTTATCAGGGTTCATGCTTCGCTCAGCTGATCTATATTTATACACTGAATGCACAAGATGCAATCACTATTAAACCTTCTGCTACTTATGTCATACGGTTGTCACACGGTGCTGAATGCTGGTTGTTAGTGCACATTCAGAGCTCTGCTTGGGTCGCTAACGCTCTAATGCACGTCTCAGCCCATCACATGTGAAGCAGTGGTGGTTAAACTGGAGCGCCCATTCTGTGGCTGCTTCTTCGGATACAAGTACACTCACTCAAGATGACAACAAGGGTGGAAAAGGGGTACGGATGAAGCCAATCAAAGAGCCGCAGGGATGTACCTGTGACTGGACCGTGTGATTACTGAACTCTACCTGAGCAAACAGTTGCAGGTCTCTGTTGTCCTGTTTTAGTAAAGCAGTGTGAGACAGAAAGCAGGCAGTTCACGAGAAGCGATAACCGACCTGAAGCAGACTAAAAAAGCCTGAAAACACCCCAATAATGATCTGTTTTTATTTTTATTTCACGCCCACGCCCTTCAGTGCCATCTGTGTCTGGAGCGAGCAGCAGGGCTGAGGCGGCGCTGCCGGGGAGCTGAACCTCACTCTCTTCAGTTTTACCTTCATGCCACCCACACACTGCTCCTTTACTCTTACATTATACAGGCGGCAGGTCTGCCTGATGATTAAAGTTGTGTTTGTGCAGCATTTTGCTCCCTCTGCACTCTGATGCTCGGGTCTTTTACCTCCTACACATCTGGATGATAGCGTGCACAGCTGCTGCTGCCCCTCTGTCACCTGTATGCACCTGTTATTTAAACTGCTGCAAAAAATAAAATAAAACAAATTGTGATAAATAAAATCTTACTCTATTATTTTAATTCTATTTCTGATGTAAAATGAGTGACACAAACATGGTTGCAGTCAGGACTCTCAGGTAAACAGAGAGAGCAGGTTAAAGGTGTTTCCTGACTCAGGCCTGAAACGTGCTCAGAGCATTTTGGTTGAGTTCTTGAATCTGTTTTCAGAGCAGCAGGTGGGGCAGACAGGTGAGTATCCCAGGGCGAGAACTCACCAGCGACACCAGGAGCCGAGACAAGAGAACAAGGTCAGGAAACTAGGAAGCACTTACTGAGCAAGTCACGAGTTTGAGAGCCTCATTACCACCACGGGGATGATGACAGTCTGGTGAAGAGTGAGATACTTCAGCAGGTCTTTAAATGGGAAACAGGTGTGGATCTGCCTGTGGATCAGAAAGGAGTAGCCCCGCCCACAGGTGAAACAGCAAGCCAGGGCACCATCCAGTCCACCTGAGGGTGAGAGAGAGCGGGACAAAGAGGAGCAGGGCAGACCGAGGCAGCATCAGATCTGAATGGACACAGAGATCCGAGCACACTACAGTGAGAAGAGCTGATGCCTGATGATTGTACTGAACTTTGTCAGATTGCAAGTTGTTGGGGTCAGCTGGTCAATCAGAGGTTGAGTGTGAATCAAGGCAAATGTAGCTGGAGGCAACCTGTCTCCAAACAGTCTGACTGACTGCAACCACTCTCAGACTGATTGGTGAAGGTCTTCAAATGATTGCTGCCTAATTTATAACATGTTACTTTCAGTCTGAGCCCGTCTCGTCTGCGACGTGTCTCTTTTCAACAGACGGGGACTCGACTCAGCTGGCTGTCAACTGCTTCTATATCTTCCTATATAAAAGTGAGGTTGCTGAGCGCCCGTTTCCTGCAGCGCTACGTCGCTGTTCGGGGAGGAACTTCTGCTTCAGACCTGTGAGGTGTGGCTAATGTGAATTTCTGTGCATGTAACCAGATTTGTGATTTTCACCAATTTATCACAAACAGATTGCATGTAATTGCCAACTTGACTCCTTTCAATTGCAGACTAATAGCAGACGTCTTATCATTGATATTTTATTGCTGTCTTGATGGTCCAAAGTTGGTTTGAAGGTGGCAGCTGACTGCAAGTTATCCCATCTTACTTCTTTCAAAGGTGTCAGGTTCATTGCACTCAGTCACATGGAGCCTATCCCAGGCGTCATAGAGTGAGAGGCAGGGTACACCTGTGCAGGTCACCAGCCTATCACAGGGCTAACGGAGAGACAGACAACCATTCACACCTGTGGGCAATTTAGAATTGCCAATATGCAAACTCCACACAGAAAGACCCGGGCCAGGTGGATTTGAACCCAGACCCTGTAGCTGTGAGGCAGCAGAACCACCAACAAATTCTTGATGACTGCAGAAATGAATCAGGAAGAAAAAACTAGGCTCTCTGTTTCAACTCTTTTTGCAAAACTTTCAATAAGGTCTGTGATGTTGTAGTGGTCAGCCAAGGAAAGAGATGGTAAAAGTGTGTGAAAGGTGAGACTTCGTGTTGGGATGTGGTCATTAATGCCTTCAGATTCTCAGGTCTGAGAGTTGAGGGACGTTTTCTGACCAAAAGTTAAACTTTTACCTTTTACTCGACTGACCTGATCTTGTTCTTGGCCCTGTGGTATCAAAGTGTGGCTGGAAAGACGCTCTCCAGGAATGACGATCGGGATTTGGGCGTGTCGGGATCTGGTTTGACTGGATGAACGCCAGAAAAACAAACTCATGATGGAACTGCAAGAGTTTCAGAGAATATCAGAGAATAAATTTAGCTGGAAATTATGTTTAAAATAAAACAGATCAAAGCAAACATTTCAAACACTGGATCGCTTCATTTTATCGGTTCCACGGTTCCTTTGTAGTCCCACGGATGGATTACTGTGTTCTGATATGAGGAGACACGACTGCCTCAAACAAAGATCGAATTTCTACCTGAAAACTTCTTTAAGTTCATACTTTTAAAAACAATCTGCAGCTCCAGCCTCCACCTTCATCAGACTGCACATCATTATTTTGGTTTATGCCTGTTCTAAATATTTGTGCCTTTTGTCTCTTTTATTGATCCCAGGCTGCAGTAAATGGCAACATTTCAGAACAGTAAGTGCCGAGCTGCTGCAGGCAGCACCTTGGAACGAGCGAATAAAACAACGTGCACCATGTGGCAGCCTGGACACAAATGTTCAGGCTTTGTGGATGCAGCTCCAGGCGAGCTGCCAGCGCTGTAACACTGCAGTCGGAGCGAAGGCGGAGCGCTGCTGATGGCTCCGTTGGGCTCATGCCTGTGTTCCCGCTAATGTCCTCTAATTGGCTGCAAATGATTCAATTAAGACACAGTCTCTCTCCTAAAGCACAGAGGTAATATTTATTCACAGACAATTCTAGTCCAAATAACTACTATAACTTCTGATTTATTTGTATTCATCCTGCTGCTGGTCCTGAGGCATCATTCCCGTCCACACACACATGCATCGCTTTGAGATCTGAGATTGTTACATCTCTGTGATGTCAGCAGTGTGACACTGGGATGGATTTCTATCCTCCAGGACAGCTGAAGGTGGACTCACAGGTTCTCATCGAGGTTCTTTGTGTTCTGTGGGCGCTGTCGCAGGTTCTCTTTGTCCTGACTCTTTAAAGATAAAACACATTTTAGGGTCAACTTGAAAGAAAGGCAGATGTGAGGTCAGAGGTCAAATGTGACGTGAGGTTTTAACACACACAGCACCCTGCTGAGAATCACGGTTTCTACGTTTAAGCCACTTGGATCAATAAATGATGACGCTGAGCTCAAAGACCTCGGTGTTATCGTGACCTCTGACCTCTGCACCCTTACAGAGTTTTCAGAATTCATTCCAAACTTTCCTGCCATCGTGCGAACAGACAGAAAGTCTCCCAGAAACACGAGCTCCTGGGTGGAGGTGGCAACACCTGGATTGTGTGTAGCTGTTTCATATTTAGTGTGTTTATATTTAGTGTTTGATTCTGACGTGTGCGACGCCTGAAGCTCTGTGATTATGCAGCTCAGCCAGGACAGACAAGCTGAACATCTGACTAACGAGCCACTGCTGTCCCAAACCTCATTAATTAAAACTCCAAATTGGAACAAGTGAAAATGTGATTTTTTGGGGTTTCGATGCTAAAATAAAGACTGGAGCTGATCACGTGTCCCAGCCTGCTTCAGCTGCTCAGGCTCAGAGCTTTCAGCTTGTTGTTGTGCTGCGGGCACGGCCCCTCGCCGCCGTGTTTCCACACGTGTAAAAAAAGAGGACGCCGGATTGGCTCGCTCGTGGCAGAGCGGGCACACCTGATTTGAACTATTTAGACTTGCAAATAATCACATCGAGGTTCAAAAAGAAAAAGGTTACAACAGATAGAGGTTTGGAACAATGTGGTTCTAGAGGGGAATAAAGAGGTTCTATATGTCCTGATGAGATCTTCTTTTGGAACATTTTAGGGCTTAATGAGAAAAATGATGAGACGTGGATGCCGACAGCAGCTGTGGTTAATGTGTGGAAGCTTGTAACAGACTTCAGGAGCGGTGATTTCAGGCAGAATGAGGAGCTGGTCACAATTTCTCGCTGCCTTATTGTGCTGACGCTGGTTAAATGAAGAGCTTAAAATGTTCTCCAGCTGCTTCAGAAATCTTTTCAGCTCATTTATGGTGAATTTTATAAGCACGCAGTTGCCCTCACGCCTATTGAAGTGCAGGCGGTATTTCAGCAGGCATCTGGAACACATCCAGTCAGAAGAACGTGGACTTTAAGGGCGGCTTCTTTAAATGGTAAATGGACTAGTTCTTATATAGCGCTTTTCTACTCTAACTGAGCACTCAAAGCACTTACACAACACGTTTAGCAGCCAGGAATCGAACCGCCGACCTTCCGATCAGTGGGTGACCTGCTCTACCCCCTGAGCTACAGCCACCCCATCCTTGCGGTTTCTTCGGTACTTTGAAGGCAGCTCTTCTCTGTCGGACGTTTTGCACGCCAAAGCGGGACAAACGAAACCATCACGGAGGATTTGGTGCAGCACCCTCTGTGTGACTCTGTGTGACCACTATAAACATTTTCCCTCATCAGCGGAGGTTTCTGGGGGGTCTCCGGTTGGTCTCTAGGCCCGTGTGGCTACGAGGATGATTTTGACCCGTGAATCATGCAAAGCCTCCATGAATATAAATACAGAGATGATTATGAGCATCACTGCCATTGAAAAAATATTTGGGCTGTAAAATAAAATGTGAGGTTCAATGTGACTGTCTTCCACCTGTGACATCACTGTGACATCAGTGTGACATCAGTGTGACATCACTGTGACATCACTGTGACATCAGTGTCAGTCTGATTATGAACCCTTTGTCTTCAGAGTGAGCTGAGGGGCCGACAGCTGATGGATTTCACCTCTCGCTCTGAAATCCATCCCGCTCGATCTCACTGCATTTCTGCTCATAATTAGACTGAAAACAGCCTCCAGCAGCGGCACATGAAAGATTTGTTGGAAAAAAGATGGACACACACGCACACACACACACGCACACACACACACAGTCAGTGTGTATAAACAGTTGGTGTGCATTTATCTCATCACCCATCATAATGACCCCAGCCTCTGTGTTTCCAGCAGCTGTCCTTCATCAGGCGCATTTCTTTAAGCTTGGAAGTCCGGCTGAATCCTTCACACTGAACGATTCCCGTGGGAACCGACCCGGGTCCAGACCCTCTAAAGGAGCACCAGGACCACAATGATGCTCAAAACAAAGACCAACAAGCATGAGACACAAATGAATGGAAATACAGATCTAAACCTCTGCGCGCACGCACACACACACACACACACACACACACACACACACACACACACACACACACACACACAGAATCTCCTTCTCCTGAGTTTCTCAGGAAGTCTCACAGCAGACTCGGAGTCAGAGGTGACGAGTTTAGCAGTTTGCCACAATCCTAACTCACCTCATGGATTCAGGACCACAGCTGAGGTCGACAAAATCATGTGACGTCTTTTTAGGCACGAGCAGAAGAAATCGTGCTGCAAATCTCGAGCTCATTTTCATCAAAGATTCGTGCCAAAAAGGAACAAATTGATGCTTATAAATTCACCATAATGCAGGAAATGATGCTCCAGATTTCCTCACCCTGCAAACCAGTGAAGCTGATGCAAAATGAGCACAAACAGCTGCAAAGACAACAGAAATGTCTTTGCTGTCAGGATGGAAACTGAGGTCTGATCTGATATTTCACTGCTGGTGACTAAACAGTTAATTAAAGCTCCAATAAAAGCAGAAATCACTGATTCCTCCTGATAACACTGTGATATTATTTGCCTGGCAGTAACTCAGAGGCAGGGCCTCCAGTCTGAAAATCAGCCTGCGTGCTCTTAAATATGAGTTTGCACACATGCTGCTGTTTATTTCTAGAAAATGAGACTCCCATTGCTCCACTGATTCTCATTCAGAGGAAATGGAAACCAGTGGGAGCGCCGCGCAGCTGCTCCTCTTTCATATAGTTTCTCTCCCAGTGTGTCTCCACACTCACCAGAGGCGGCGCTGGTTAAAGGCCTCATGCCCCCCCCCCACCGACCTCCACCTGCAGGTACTGATTATGAGGTGGACTCGACCAAAGACAAAGAACTAATGTCACCTGAGAGCAGCAGCTCTCTGTGTCCAGGCGTCCTGCACACTGTGAGGACAGGACAGGAGACAGGTGGACAGGAGCTGAGGTGGAGACGAGGGAGGAGAGAGAGCCGTGAACGAAATAATGAGAAAGCGATAAGGAGAAATATATGATGAAACATGTTAAATGGCCATGTATAGTATAAAACTCATAGTTGACACAGTGTTTGGGTGTTTCGAATGGTCACCAGGTTTCTCAGGAGTCTCTCTGATAAAACTCTGCTGGGTTAAAGTGTGACACAAACTGGAGAAGGCTCACCTTTAAAGTCAAAGTCGCACCTTTTGAAACATGTTGGCTGCAGCGCTGAGACACAACTTTTACTTTGAAGGCGCTCCCCCTCTGTTTCCTGTTTGTGTCGCTGGTCATCGAGTTTGCAGACAAACACGTAAAACTGCAGGTAACCGCAGCAGCCTGCTAGCAACCAAAGCAACAACGAGGACGTTTTTGGTGCCACCGATTTCACCCAGCGAGAGGTGGATGGGATCATGTGACCCTGAATCATCCAGAGGCTGTAGGCTTAGACTGCTGAGGGACTTCCCATGATGCACTGCTGCAGGTCACTACATTTTGTCTGCCCCCCCCTCACCCCCCTTTATTGGTGTGTTCCAGTGGAGGGTCTGCAGTTCATTCACTGTCAGATCTGCCCTCACATCTAAAATAAACTGCAGACTGAAGTTTTAATAACGCTCTCTCGTCCGTGCTGCATGCACACACATCGATACACTGTGATTGTTTCTCTGTGTGCGCGCCTGTTGAGCTCATCCTCTGCATTCAATAACTCATTTATGAAGCAGCTGGCTCTGCTGCACAGGTAGCTTCATCCCCGCTGAATGTTTAACGCCGCTCCGACTCGTGCAGGGAGCTCCCTGCAGAGGAGACGCTGCACCTCCGAATACGAACAGCGCAGCTTCAGAGCTGAAGCAGGAGGACCACACGGCTGTGATCTTTGAAGTTTTATGAAATTTAGTGTGAAATTTGCTTCTGAGAAATGTGTCTTTTTCATATCTGGAGAAACTTCCAGCATAAATCAATAGAGTTGACATAAATCAATGTGGACTTCCAAAGATGATTTTATTGTGTGTGTGTTCAGTCAAGCAGTAAGTTCAACAAGCTCCCAGCTCTTTACCTACAATATAAAGAGCCTGATGCAACTGATGCTGTGATTTGATGCTATATAAATACAACTGAACTGTATTGAATTTAGGTCAAATCTGCAAAACTTTGGATTTTGGAGACATCTGCCAACACTGTCCATCCCAGTGTGGCCCAGCACCACTGAAGAACTACAAGTGAATCCAGCTTGCTGGCTAGGTAGTGTGCACGGTCCCTGTGACCATGCTGGATAGCAGTTTTCAAAGGATGAAGACCTCCAGAGACAAACCAAACGGTCTTTAGTGGTATCGAGTTTGAGGATGAGGAGTTGGCTGCTCTCTGCTGCTGCCTGCAGGGGACTCTGTTCGCTGTCTTGGTTGGTGGTGGATCAGGACACCAGGCAGAATGAATAAACTCCCACTGGTTCCCGAGGATTCGCCTTTATTTCCAGCAACCAGCTTGTGAGATCCAGGTGGTCTGAAGTGGTAGCAGTATACAGCGCCACCCTCAGCTGAAACCTGCAATCACAGAAAACAAGGTCAGACTTGATATAGATTTAATAAAATGTTTACTTTGTGTTCAAACTTTATGGTTTTTCTGCAGGAGAGAATTTCTGTCCTAATTGCTGATTTCTCCTCTGATTGGTGACTTTAGAGGATCAGTGGCCCTGAAGGCATCACTGAATAAACTCCATTCAGGAAAAAGACCCAAACAAATGAACTCCACTGCAGACAAAGTAAGTAATCTTTTATTAGGTAGAAAACTCAGATCCACAGGATGAAAATGATCATATAAAAATAAAACAGGAGGTCTGTCCTGGTCACATCCTGAACATCTCTCCTGGGTACGTTTGGTGTGGAGGACCTGACCTGGAGTGGGCTCAAAACCAAGAAAGATCAAATCATAGTCTCTCCTTCTTAAAATAAGGAAGCAGGTACTACCATCTGAGAAGTTGCCTCCAGCATAAACCAGTCGATCGATAATCTTTATGACAGACTCTTTGCTCTATGATCCTGAGCAGGACCTCTACAGTAACTTCCAGCTGTACTCCAGCATCCTTCCTCCCTGCAGCTGTCCATCACCTTCTGCTCCACCCTCCCCCAGCTTCCATGACGCCTTCCAGCATCACCTGATCCTCCATCAGCGCCTCCTTCACCCTCAGCTGCATCATCTGCCTGTAAATCCTGCAGTCGTCATTTTATTGTGTTTTATAAGTAGAAGGCATCTCAGTGTGTGTGTGTGTGTGTGTCTGTGTGTGTTTGTGTTCGTGTGTGTGTGTGTGTGTTTGTGTTCGTGTGTGTGTGTGTGTGTTTGTGTTCGTGTGTGTGTGTGTGTGTGTCTGTGTGTGTGTCTGTGTGTGTGTGTGTGTGTGTGTGTGTGTGGGGGGGGGGGGGGGGGGGGGGGTGTGGGAGGGGGGGGGGGGGGAGGGGGGGATGGGTGGGT
>VUQJ01031893.1:26568-37784 GCA_015108635.1 Andinoacara biseriatus | reverse complement strand
TTTCACTTTTTTTTTTATTTTAAAGAAAAAAAAAAAATTTTTATGTTTTTTTTTTTTTTTTTTTTTAAACACTGTTGGCTCTGCATGATGTCACAGAGAGGGGATACCCCTAATATGGTCATCTCAGGCACAGAAACCCCACCCACCTGCTCTTTGCAGTGGCAGCCAATCAGAATAATATTGGCTTGAGGGGGAGGAGCTAAAGAATAAAAGAAAGGATGATTGTTTTGAACTGTGAATCATGCAAAGCAGCTCTGAGAGTCCAGGACTCAAAACAGGAAGTAGAGTAGGTCCAATTTAATATCACAACAACGAGCAGCGGTCTCTGCGATACAGCTCAAATTTTACATTTTAAACTTTTGTCAGGAAGTTCAGGCAGTCCTTTCAAAATAAATGTTCTGGTAATGAAGATTTTACTACAAATCTTATTTGTTTTGCTGAATCTTTAAGTGTATTTAAAAAGTTCTCCCACGTCTCTGCTGACCGTCACGGTCCGTCTGCTGTTGCATCATCTGAGGTCACAGCACTGCTTTCATTTCCTGTGTGTGTGTGTGTGTGTGTGTGTGTGATTAATGAACGATGGTCATGAAGTGCCAGTGAACATGCTCACTGCACGACTGAAAGAAGAAGCTGCTTCGAGGCTGTTGCACTGTGACTAAGCACTATTTGCTGTGTGTGTGTGTGTGTGCGCACAGCTGTAATGAAATAACTCAGCCAGCCTGAGGAGCATCATCATCTTCATCACAGCTCAGTGACTCGGCTTCGTCCTCACTCTGAGCTGCAGGCGTTCTGACCTTTGCTGCCTTCGGTGCTGCAGGAGAATCTGGACCCGAAGTTTACATGAATCAAACCGAGCGAACCCGAGGAGAGCTGAGCTGTAACGTTAGTGACTGACGTGCATTTTTAGCAGGCATGTGTGATTAGAAGAAGGAAAATGGCTCCTACGAGGACGGAATTTGAGTTATTTGGTCTTTCTAAGTTTTTCCGACCCTTTTTTTGGGGGTTTGAGCAGCACCGCTGTCCTTTCATGAAGAAGGCCGATATCTCCCAAATACAAATAAACAGATGTTTAAACCACTGCATCCCTTTTATTGGCTGCTCTGACGGCTTGCTGCTGTCGTGTATGATGTCACAGGCATGTTTTTATTTGAATATGCATGATGACATTTTGTCAGTTTACATCTGAAGACCAGAGGAGGAAAACAGGGAATGACGTTTTTATTTCCCACTCGGCCACTTTAATTATTTTATATGCTGCCAGCTGAATCTATAAAAATATAAGCATCACAGTAGGTTATAAATCTGTATGAGAAGGAAAAATGAGCATGTAAATCTTTAAAATAAATGTAGTGGAGTAAATGCTGAGCCTCTCTTTAGACACCGCCCCCTGCAGGAGGACTGCTGCTGCTGCCCGCATGGCCTCAGACTCGGGCCGTGTTCCTCCGCCAGAAAGGGGTGGAGGGCCCGCTCCAGCTCAGAGTCGAGCTGCTGCTCCTCATTAGCGAAAGGAGCCCGTTCAGGTGGGATTCCTCCTGGATGAGGTGTTCTGGGCGTGTCCTACTGGGAGGAGGCCCTGAGGCAGACCCAGGACAAACTGGAGAGATTATATCTCTCGGCTGGCCTGGGAACACCTTGGTCCCCCAGGATGGGATGGGGAGAGGGAGGACTGGGCTTCTCCACTTCTCCAGAGGATGGATGGATGGATGCACAGTGCAGATAAACAGTTTTTATTCTGCTGCTGTGCTGAAGTTACTTTCCTTCATATTTAACACCCCCCCCATGCAGCTGTGCTGTGGGGCTTTTGTTGGTATTTTAATGTGAAGCTGCAGACTGCATGAAAGCAACTGTAGAGGCATCAGTGCTTTACAGGTGAATCAATCAGTGGAAACAAACCAGGTGAAACGTGCTGCGTGACGGACAGATGATGATGGTGATGATGATGATGATGATGAGCCTCTCTCAGCATCGATATGATTATTGAAGAAAATAAATCTGTACTCAGTCTGAAGATGGTGATCTAAGCTGTTAACATGAGGATCCTGCAGTGTTGTCTGATCATGTTTCAGCTTTCTCGCCTTAACTGAGGTGAGACGGTCAGCGCTGCCTGCTGCTGGTTTTTCCAATTTCTCGGGTTTTGGAGCGTCTGCAGGCTGCAGCAGCTCCGCCCGGAGAGTGAAGGCGCCGTCCCTTCAGTGACCTGCAGCACGACTGATTAATCATGAAAGATTAACACGTTTCAGATGCTGAACATTAATAAAACCGTAGTGGGTCAGTTTTCTGTCAGTGGTTCCGGGTCATCTTCAGCTAAATCTGGAGGATGTTTGATTTTTCCACTCTGGAGCCTTCAGCCCGTCGGGTAAAGCAGCTTCAGTCCTTTCACACCACGTTTTGCATCAGTAACCTATGAAAAGGTGTTTCATCAGGCCCGATGGTTAAACCTTTGTTGGTCCATGTGTGCTGCAGCTCTCCCAGCATGCACCTGTGCAGGGACTGCATCCCTTTTATGGCTTCTGAACTTGAGCAGATCTGATGGACCATCTGTTACTTCCTTTCCTGCAGGTTGGGCTTAAATTCCTCACTTTTCTCTCTCCTGCTGGTCGTTCTGCAGCTACTTTTATCCTTTTACAGCCTGGTTACACAACACGCTGCCTCCTCCTCTTCCTCCTGCTGTAATCGTTATTAGAAAGCCCATTTCTTCATAAGTCCCCCTTCACACAGTCAAATGCACGCTTCTGTCAGCCTCGGCTCTTCCCTGCAGTGTGTGTTGCAGTGTGTGTTGCAGTGTGTGCTGCTCCTCACTGTAAATTAGCCAGCTGTTGATGCCCTTTGTTCCCAGTTTTTCTTTCCTCGTGAAGTTTCCACTTTTGCTCTCTTGCGTCATAATTTTACCCCTTTTCTTGCTAAATTTGTGACTTTTTCCCCATAAAGTTGCCACATTGCCCGTTTTTGTTTCATAGATTTGATATTTTCTCGTGATTTTGCGTGTTTTTCCTCGCACACTTGCTAGGTTTTGTCTTTTAAATTTACATCTTTTAGAAATTTTATTAAATTTCTTAAAGTTTTCCTACTAATTTGTCCTGGCCGTTATTGCTGTTTTCCGCCGATCTCGCCGGTGTAGCGAGCAGGTGGGTTTCCCGAGTGTTAAAGTGGACCCGGTCGGGCCGAACCGGGCCCATGAGGGGTGCGTGGGTGCGACAGAGAGGCCGAGCTGCGCATGCCCGGCCCCCCTTCTCTGTCTCAGCGCTCAGGCGGAGCTGCTGCTGCTCGGCGGAGGTTCAAGATGGACGCCAAATGTGGTTAGTGTGGCTGTAATCTTTTGTTTACCGAGCGTCTCTCCTTTTTTACATGCCCGGTACTGTCGCCTTTATGGCTGATTTGCATTTGCATGAACACCGTGAGCGCGACTCCCTTCAAGCCGGGAAAGGCTGTCTTTGAGCCGTGGAGGGCTGGAGGCGGACCGGGCCGCCTGCAGGAGGTCATGCCGGACGTTTGACGTTTCGTCCGCGCCGCGAGAAGCGAGCAGCCGGTGGGGACAGGCGGACAGCATCCCGGGGAGGAAAATGAAGCATTTAGGGGGGGACAGTATCCATGTCGGGGGGGGGGACTGAAAGGCAGCGGTCGGGTTTAGCTCGTTATGATGCGGGTCTATTTTTAGCCAGCCTCCATCGCCCCGAGCACGCCTGCTACCATATGTAGCCAAGCGGCCACATTTGGATCCCAGACCCTCCTCCACCTCCCCGTCTCTCTCTTCTCATGTTATCGCTCAATCCGCGTCCTTACAACCGCACAGTAACCGGACTGCCGACCATTCCCCGGCGGCTAACGGAGCTAGCGCCTCGTTAGCGCGCTGAGATAACGGAGGAGAGCTAGCTGTGGGCTAACGCAGCGTCTGTCAGCAGCCACATGGAGCCTGGTACACGGGAGCTTTCCCCGTTAGAGCACGCCGGTGGTTCTGCCCAAATAAGCCGAAATAATGGGGGCCAAAAAAGGCGTTTGTGTACCGAAAGCCCCCCTGATGCGAGTCAGTGAACGCAACATGTGAGCCAATATTAAAGTACCCAGAGCAGGGGGTCCCGATCCCACTGTGTTCACTCTGCGGTGCCTTCAGGCTCCGGCACCGGCATGAAGCACGGCCGTGAGACATGCCGGTGTCCGTTTCTGGAGCCGGAAGATTCTCAGCTTTGCTGTCAGACAAATGCTCATTTTAAAGGAAAATCACCGTTTAATTTATTTAAGGTTAAAATGTCTTTGACTATCAAATGACCAAAAAACAGATTAAAAAAAATACTAAAAATACAAATACTAACAATTTAAGGCCCAGATCAGTGTTATTGAATATGCATTTAATTTGAATAAGCAGTAAAAGGTTCTTATTTTCCTAAACGTTCACATTTCAGTATTTTGGATCATTTCTGACCTAAATTAATTAATCAGGCCCAAACTTAGACATGAAATATCAAACAAAGATGAAGCTGAACACAGGATCACAGCTGTTTGCATCTGTTTTATTTGACATTTAATTAACTGCAGATCAACATGTCATAAAAATGATGCAGATGGTTTGTTGTGTATTTTTATTATTATTTTTAATAGGTAAAAATGTAAGAATCATGCGATTATGTATCCTAGACGATGTGTATCACACCTGTGTCTGAGTCCTCTGCACAGGTTGGATCGGGTTGTAATTCCCAGCTGTGTGAAACCCTCAATGAGCAGAAGCTCCTTCAGAGGAGACGGACGAAAACGTGGCCTTAAATCCAACTCTGACCATAACCGGCTCTGGTCCAGGTTATGGATTCAGCACCTGTTACCATGGTGATATGAGGGGTAAATGAGCCAGCTTCACTGAACACTGAAAAATCATTAGATGAGGGTTAGCATCCATTGCTAAAGGCCTTTAATAAAGACTGAATTATTGATTATTAGTTTAAACGCGGTCAGCTCGATGACCATCGGAGCTGTGTTTAAACTTCCTGCGGCTCCGTCTGAGGATCACTTGGATATTTATTATTGTTTACTCTGTTGGGTATTTTGGGCTCATCCGCTCGGCGACAGTCTGATTGGAGATTTTCATCATCGTGAGGCTTCGTTAGGAACTGTGACGTTAATTTTTGAGCTTCTTAAATGTGAGGAAACGTCTGCTGGCAGCAAACTGAAAATCTGTAAATGCTGTAAAAAGGCAGCCAGTCAAAAATAATGACTAATATTTATTATTAGTTTATGATGTGGCGCCTTTTCATGCTTTTGGAAGCCGTTTGTTGGATTTCGGCAGCTCTGACTGGAAGATTTTACTGCTGAAACAAAGTGAACAGGATGCTTTGTGATTCTGGGACGAACTGGGATGCTTTCAGTTTTAATTGATCAAAGGATTAAATATATATCTGCAGGATTTGCTTTTGAACATTTGGAATATTTTGGCTGGTGTCCAGACGTGCTGCGCCCCGTCGCCTGCAGCACCTGCCGTCTCGCCCTGAAGCGTCCGTTTGCATTTTAAAGCTGTTTTCCTTATCACATTATCTGGCAGCTCTTTGAATAGAAACATTAACTCTTCGTTGTGGTGTCGCTGAACTCTCCTGCCCGGCCTCGCAGCAGTTAAACGTCTGCGAGCTGCAGGAAACCCACGACTCTCACTTCTAATATTGTCCGCTGACCTGCCAGGAATTCTGTGGTGAAATACGAGCATGTTCAGTGCAGGTCATGAGCTCAGCTGTCTCTCCGGAGGGACTGACCTTCCCGATCTCCCGTCAGAAGGAGCTCCTGTAAGTCAGGAAGCTGCAGATTTTGGGGGTTTTAGTTTAAGGATGCTGCTGATTGTGTTCAGCAGTGATGACGAGACCCGAGCGGAGCTCAGCACAGACAGTTCTGTGGATAAAATGGATATTAATATTGTTTTAGGATTTTAATAACTGTAGTCAGGTTCCTTCTACAGTCACTGTTACCTGCAGCAGGTGTCAGTAGGCCACGCCCCCAAGCAGAGACACACACACACACACACAAAAGCAAAGTGCTGCTTAGAAAGTGAAGCTGTGACTTCATCCAAAACGAGGAATTTTACCTGTCAGAACCCGAGCGGCTCTTCTTCTGTGGTGCTCGGCGTGTGATTGTGTTTGAATGTGTTACAATAGAAAATGTTTTCTCTGTGGTGGCTTCAAAGAACTTCATCATCTGTTGTCACGCAGTTTATTCCTGAGGTGAACGTGCAGTTATTATTGGCTGGGCTCCCTGCAGGCTGCAGGAAGGCTGTGAGAAACAGCTTTCCTAAAGAACTGCAGCTCCGCATCAAACCGTGTCCGTACAATCAAACCTTATGATGAAAACTACGTATTTCCGTGCATCAGGTCACGGTAATGACGACCTCAGGAGCTCTGTGAGCGACGCTGCTGCTCAGCAGAAGCTGCAGAGCTGGTTTATTTTCAGGCCTGAACGTCAGCACTGAGCCGGAAGGTGCCGGGAGACGATCCCACGTCTCCGTGCTGTCATTGCTGCTGTTGGTTGGAGGTGGAAAGTGAATCAGAGAGGGGCAGAAAAGAGGAAGCCTGAGTCAGCTGCCGCAGTGAGTCTCCTCCTGCGACCTCTGACCCCCGGACTGATTTAAAGACGCTCCACGTCGAGATAATCGCAGGCAGCACCCATGTGAGAACACAGCAGCAGATTTGACTGGTTCTCCCTGCAGGTGCTCCTCGTCCTCCGACGTTCTCCGAGCTCCTCGTGCGCCTTCTGACAAAAACAGACGTGAAATGATGCAAATGATCAACACAGAAGCTCACGGATTGGCTGCAGCTGATGCTGAGAGGCGGTCTGCAGCTTTAAACCCCGCCTCCTCTCATTCGCCATCCTCCACTTGTCTCAGCTCGGATATCGTTATCACTGCTGAGTGATATGATCTTCATCTATAAAATATAGTTCTACACAGTTTTTATCATTTCATATACATGAATATACTTCATGCTTCTGAGCAGGTTCACGTGTTCTCGTTTTAGTGCCTGGGCCACAGTCGGCTCAGCCCGATAACCTTAAAAACCTGTAAAAAAAAAAAATGAAATCCTCCATATTTAATGTGAACATTCACCTTTAGAACAGATTGAAGGATCCACTTCAGTGGCCACTAATCAGCACGCAGCAGGTCCACAGATGAGAAACGATTAAATGCTGCAGAGATCAGGATGATTTCCTCTCTGTTGGTGACTGACTGTGTTTTCTGGCTCTTCCTGCTGCAGTGGTGGATCTCCTGTACTGGCGCGATGTGAAGACCACGGGCGTGGTGTTCGGCGCCGCCCTGCTGCTGCTCCTCTCCCTGACGGTGTGCAGCATCGTGAGCGTGTGCTCCTACATCTGCCTGGCCCTGCTCTCAGTCACAATCTGCTTCAGGATATACAAAGGCATCCTGCAGGCCATCCAGAAGTCAGATGAGGGACACCCGTTCAAGTGAGTGTGAAACGAGGGTAAAGATCTGAAAATGCAGCTAAATGTTTGTATTGTTTACTCATGTCTTTCTTTTAGGAAACTCTCACAAAAGTTGTCTGAGGGGTAATTCAGCTGCTTTGAAAGCAGAGCTTGCAGCACCTACCATTAAACACCTTTACATAGTAACAAAGTGCCTCACGGTTGCACCAAAATAAGACACAAATCATAAAATGCTGCAGAATTTGGGGTGTAAAAGGGGGAGTCAGCTGACCTGAGAGCCTCATTGCAGATGTGCCCAGGTGTCGCTCAATAAAAACTTAAAGTTGTGCTGGTGGGAGCCGGTGTAGGAGAGCTCAGACCGGAGTGTGTGCAGCTCCTCAGCATCCGGGATCCATATAAACCCGCCTGTGTCATCCAGGTGAAGGTCTGCAGACTTCGTCCTGACTTTAAACAGTAAAACAGATCAAATGCTTTTTCAATTCTTTCCATTTTGGTGTCGTTTCATCCTCATGTTGAAAGAGAAAACCGAGGAGGAGAAAGTGCAGAGTGGTAAAGACATCAGATAAAAGCATGTAAAACATTAAAAGCAGTTTTAAGTTTGGGTCTTGAAGCCGTTCGAGCTCGTCAGATTTCATCAGGAATTTAACCCGGTCAATCCCATTAGAGAAATCAATGACCTGATTAATCGGAATCATCAGCCGGAGCTGCTGCTGCTCGTGTTATCCTGTTACAGCAGGCCGCACTTTAGATATTATCCTTTTTTCCGGGTTTACCGGCACAGCAGTGAAGAGGTCAGAGGTCACGGTGTCCTACAGATGCACATTGGATCCTGTAAAGTAGATCAGAGGATTTTCCGTCACGCTCCTTGTTTGTTCGTTCAGCCTCGTTTTCTAAAACCTTCTTACTGCGTCTCACCTCCTCTCGCCCTCACAGCACGCCGCGGGCTGTTTAACGCCGATTAGCACGAGCGCAGAGTCACATGACTGATTTCTGCACGGTTCTGAGGGGAACCCTTCCCCTCCGTCTGCGTTAAACCGGCTTTATTGAATATTCAGCAGCAGCTTCAGTGCACGTTCTGTGTCTCATATTTAATAGTTTGCATGATCCTCACATATGGGTTTGTTAGATTTTCAGAATAAAAGCTTCAGGTTTTCAGGTGCAGCAATCTTAATTCTGAGTGAGGTGGGCTTTAAATCTGCGCTGCAGGTACGTCACACCTGCAAACACTGATTTAGAAAAGTGCACGAGAACTGATGCTGGAGCCTGACGCCCACCCCCCTCCAAACAAACATGTGACTCAGCCGCCAACTGTCACTTCCTGTTACGCATGTTTGGCTTCTTCTCCTCCTGCCACAGTTTTTCGTGTGTGTGTGTGTGTGTGTGTGTGTGTGTTACTAGTGTCACAGGTGTTGAAGGTCACATGTAGTGATATTTTTTGGGATGTGCAGCGTAGATTTAACACAGAGGTATGAATGAAAACAGCTTGATTATATTTGTTCAAACACACATCGAGGCAGCAGGTTTTATTTAAGTCTCCATGGGGATCAAAAATAACAAAATAAACCCCCTCACTCAGAGTTTTAATGAAGGGGGAACGCGACTCGAAGCAGCTTCTGTATCAGCTGTAAACACGGGGACTGACTCGCTGCTGCCTCTGCTGGACACCAGAGGAACTGCAGCTTCTGGATGTTGACGCTTTGTACCGTGTTAACCGGCTCCTCTGCTGTCCCTCGCAGGCAGTACCTGGACCAGGAGGTGGCGCTGTCCGAGGACACGGTCCACAAGTACAGTGACTTGGTTCTGGCCAAGCTCAACAAGATCATCGGTGAATTGAGACGTCTGTTCCTGGTTGAGGACCTGGTCGACTCCATCAAGGTGAGTTTGAAGCGTCGTGATTTCTGAGTGATGGTGACCTGTAAATATTTGGGGAAAGCCTGGGAGACCCGATTCCCCCCCCACTGCTCCCCTCACCTGACCTGAGAGCTGTTTACATGTGCGCACGCAGCCTCGTGCTTTTTGAGGCTGTGTTAATGAGCAGCACCTGCAGCAGTTTAATATGAGTGTGGATCAGTGTTCAGTCGCGCTCTGCAGCTGTCAGAGGCCTGTCGTCGCCTCGCTCAGGCCCCCCCTGCAGTCCAAATACAGATCTGCAGCTCAGCGGGCAGAAACGCCGCCGAGATTCCCTTAGAGGGTAAAAAAAAGTGATTGTTTTAATCCCATCAGGAGCCACTTTGAGCCTCAGGAATGTCTCAGATTCCCACAGACAGGGTGCATTGTGGGATACCCCCGCTATTCTTCTGCCTCTGCTCACACTTCCTGAATATTTCCAACCACAGCAGCAGGTCAATAAATGTCACACGTGTTTAATGTGCCTGCAGTCAGAAATCTCCTGCTTTAACTGTCAGATCACTTTAATCACACTTGAACGTGTACGAAATAAAAGCAGCAAAGTGTCGTTGAGGTCAGAACCTCCGTCAGCCCGATGAACCTCCGTCACCTACTTTCAGTAGGATTTTATTTAAACGTGAATAAATGATGTTTCAGCGAATGAAGGACTAATAGCGATGACGTCAGCAGCTGCGGAGACTTGGGAGCGTTTGTAGTTGTGTGCCTGCAGGCGTCCCTCCGGCTGCTTCAGGCTCTGAATATCATTCAGGAATCTGTCCAGAGTGAAATATCCAACAAACTGACCTCCTCTCTCCTTCCTGCTGTGCAGTTTGCTGTGTTGATGTGGATCCTGACCTACGTCGGCGCCTTGTTCAACGGGCTCACTCTGCTTATTCTGGGTGAGTGGCAGCGGGAACGATGATGTCACTACTGTCGGGGTGGGGGGGTGCCGTCCTGTGGCTCCATCTGGTGGCGATTTTAAGAACTTGTCCTGAGAACCTGAATTTTCTCTCCATCAGAAGAGCAGCAGTTTGTTCCCTGAGGCACATTAACAGTAACATTAAGATCAGATTGTTTTCATGCAGAGAAACAGATTCAGGATCAGTTAAACAAAACTCAGACAGTAATCTGTTTCCCTCACACTGACTTTAATCAGAAGATCCAGAAGCAACAGTTAGAACTTTCTCCTCTTCTTCTTCTGCAGGGCTGGTTGCTGTGTTCAGCTGCCCGATCGTCTACGAGAAGCACCAGGTAAGGTCATTTTTACCCACAATGCACCATTCTGTCTGCAGGGCTCATAAAGGATGTTTGATGGAAACAGAAACTGGAACCAGCAATTACGAGTTCTCACCGAGACGCAGATAAACCGAGTTTGCTGCAGAAGATTTAGTTTCTACTAATTTTAAATTTATTTTACTTTGTTTTGTGCATTTAACAGACTCTGTTGGACTGCATGACAATGTTTCTCAGTTTGTGTCGAAGCCCTCACTGTGTGTGTGTGTGTGTGTGTGTGTGTGTGTGTGTGCGCTCAGGCTCAGATCGATCATTATCTGGCTCTGGTCAACAATCAGATCAAGGACGTTGTTGGAAAGTAAGTGGACAGTAAATATTTCTGTTCTGTTTATTAACGTTTTTGGCTGCAGCTCCACCTGCTGCAGCTCCACCTGCTGCAGCTCCACCTGCTGCAGCTCCGCCCACAGCGAGCTGCAGACCCCACAGTGGGATATATTAAAGGAAAAGTTTCCCACATGCCAGATTTCAGTCACGTGCCCAAAGCTGCAGAGCAGGCGGCTGCTGTCGGGGTGGAAATGCACCAAAATATGGAATCAATAAGTTATTTCACTCGCTGTCCTAACTCTTGGATTTCTGCTACCTTCCATAGTTTGGGGGGGGGGGGGGGGGGGGGAAAAAAAGGGGAAAGGGGG
>VUQJ01031893.1:2327-13897 GCA_015108635.1 Andinoacara biseriatus | reverse complement strand
TTGGGGGGGTTTGTGGTGGGGGGGGGGGGGGGGGGGGCGTGCGGGTCGTTTTTAGATTACCTGGGAGTTCACTGCCGTCACCTGACGTGTTGTGAGAGCGATGGTGACAAATGAGGCCAGCCAAAAACACACACACATAAAAACAACAGAAAAACACATGAAAACCTGCAGCGAGTCAGAAGAAACACGACAGACAGAAACGGCTTCGGACTCATCCATCCTGCACCTTCCCCTTTTCCTAACTGCGGATTGGCTCAGCGGCTGCTAGGAAAAACTGAAGCTCTGTGCTGAATTAACTTCCTGTATTTTATGCTAAACTGACGTCACAGTTAACACGAGTTTCCTCCCTGTCAGCGAGCTCACTCTGCTTCTACTGTCAGCAGAAATAAAGGAAAGCAGGCGGGTTAAACAGGAAGCAGAGGAGAGAAAGCAGGACTTCTTTAGTACACACACGGCCATGCACCAACAGCGACACACAAACGCTGAGCGTACCGATCTGCCCGGTGGCGATGATGTTTTTGAATTTCGGGTGCTGGTTGACGGTCAGACAGAGGATGTCATCTGTGTGCTCCAGGTAGAAGCTCTGAGTTCCTGCAGAGTGAAGACATGTGAGCAAAGGTGTGGAGCGCTCGCAGCGCACCTGAACAGCCCTCAGACATTTTCTAGCTGCAAGGAAGGACGTAAAACCAGATTCTGGGTGACATTCATTGAAGTGCATTTCATTCAAAACGAGTCACCAAAGACAAACTGACGGCCCGAGTTAAAACACTGATGTTTAAAGTGTTGCATTGAGTAATATGCAAGAAAATATTCCACCTTAAAAGCTGCTGATTAACCAATAAGAATCAAGAGCAGCAATCAGCCAATGCTGTTGGCGCTCGTGTAGTCTGAAGCTGCGTTTGCACCTCCACGACCCGCACGACATGTTTCCTGACAGGAAACAGGAGCTGCTGGTCGACTCTGTGGCTGCTGATTTTTAAATAGCTTTTCTTTGGATCCAAACTAACCTGTTCAAACAGCAAAGTCACACAGGAGTAAAAATAGGACAGCAACATCCTGGCAACCAGGAAGTCAGTGGTTGCTGAATTTCTACTGTTGTTGTGGTTGCAGCAACCAGCTGGTTAAGCTTGCGACACCCTCTGGGTGACCACAGATTAACACCTGCTGGGAGGCAACCTGTCTCCAAACAATCGTGGCTGACTGCAATCAGTCTCAGACGGATGCTGCAAACAGTCTGATTAACTGTAACTGTGTAACTGCCCTCATTAATACAGAGAAGCAGCTTTAACACCTGCCTGCAGCGTTCATCCATGAATCCATCCTGCTGTAATAACTCACAACAACCAAACATCATCCACATAAGACCAGCAAGTCGCTCAGATGTGCGGTTTCGGTTACCGGTACTCAGACTGTGGACGATGGCGGTGGCGGCGGTGTGATATACGATCTCGGCGCCGTCGTTGAGGTAGTGCAGGTTGTTACGACAATCGAAGCCGCGAAAACCAAACACGTGATCCAGAATCAGGTCCTGGTGAGGGAGGAGGCAGACGATCAATACGAGGGTGGACAGACAGACAGGCAGAGACAGACAGGCAGACAGACAGACTCACTTCGACCAGCCTCTTCTTCTTGGACACGTTGTTCTTCCGCAGTTTCTCGGGCTGCGGCGCTGCTCGGCTCACTGGCGGCCTGGAGGATTGATTAGTTTGTTGTTAATTGGTGTTAAAGGAGTTAAAGATTGACATCCATTTATATTCTAAAGCACTGAGCTCAGAGAGAGACAGGTGGGGGGGCAGACAGTGAGACAGACAGATGTGAGACAGATGTTTCTGTGACAGCAGGCTGTGATGATGCAGCTGATCCAGCTGTTTTCATCATTCTGCATCCCTTTTACTTTAAACGCAGGACGAAACCAGCAGTGACGACTAAACAATTAGTTCTCGTTCTCACGGAGTTAAATCGCTCAGATTTGTCGAAGCCGCAGCACGTCTGTGTTACCGACACGCTGGTATTGTGTGTCGGTCACTCCCAACCTGGGACCTTCCATCATGGAGGGCTGCTAAAGTGACGCGGCCACTTTAAAGCGAACCTTTAACCAACTGCATCAACCTACTGAAGTAACAGGTTCTAGCAGTGTCTATAATCAAGCGTAACATTATGACCTCTGCAGAATATTGTGTTGGTTCTGGTGCTCATGTGTCCATTGTTGGTGCTTGTAGTGGGTGACAGGTCAGCACCGTGACCTCTGCAGCCCCAAACACACTGCGATGCTCTGTTTGTTCTCACAGCTTCGTAGCAGAACCAGGATGAACTCTTTCAGTAACATCGGATCACACGGGCCAGCTTCACTCCCCACGTGCATCAGTGACCCTCTGCCCCCCGTGACCCTGTCGCTCATTCACCGCTGCTCCTTATACCACATTGATCGATCCTGACCCGTGCAGACCAGGAACGCTCCACAGGAGCTGCAGTGTGGAGATGCGCTGACCCAGTCATCACGATTTGGCCTCAAATTCACCCAACACATCAGCTTTGAGGGCAAAATGCCGACTGATTCTTCTCCAGTTCTGCTTTTTGCTGGTGTGCAGAACAGTGTGAGATACCAGGAGACGGGCTGTTTCACAGCTTTATGGGAACCCAGCAGCAGGATCTGCAGCCAGAGTCCCAACAATGATCTCCAGCAGGTCACTCACGAGCACATTTCTGACCAAACAGTCAGAAACCGAGTCCACGAGGGCGGCGTGAGACCTCGACGTCCTTTAGTGAGACCTGTGCTCACAGCCAATCACGGCGCAGCACAAATCGCATTTGCCAGAAACACCAGAATTGGCAGGTCCATCACACAGCATGAGCAGTTTGGAATCGGGTCAGACAACTTTGAACCAGGATGTCATCGCTCGGTGTCCAACAGCACCGCGGACGGTTTGTCAAGGCGCCAAAGCCGTAAGATAACTCGTGCATAATGGAGTGATGTAGGTGACAAAACAGGATTCAAATGCATCGGAACATTTTCAGACAAAATCCCACTGGGGTGAGATACGAGCACGATGAGGAGGAGGTGTGCAGACAGACAGGTGGGCAGGTATTACCTGGATCCCCTGGACAGCAGAGGGATAGAACCAAGGTACAGAGCTTTAGAAAACACACACTCACACACACTCATCTCCACTTAGACACACACATGCACACACAAAGACCTTCCTCCTCAGAGAAACTGTAACGTGACCACTTGTGGCTAAAGCTACATGCTAACAAAACGCTAACGTGCGGCTTGTTTTAATCTTCAGGCTAACATGCTAGTGTAGCTAATCGCATCAACAGGCTGGCATGCACGGGCAACCTGTGGCCTCCCAGCAGCAGGTGCAGGTGCAGGTGCAGGTGCAGCAGCAGGTGCAGGTGCAGCAGCAGGTGCAGCAGCAGGTGCAGCAGGAAGCTGACACACCTGCTGCAGGGAACTTTGATCAGGATAAAAAAAGGCTGCAGAGCGGGTCAGAGACGTGCAGCTGACCAATGACCAATGAGCATCACCATTCCTGAACACACCTGCGTGCACGGACAGCAGGAGGATCCAAACCCTTTAAATCGTGTCTGAAGACTTTGTGTTTCCTGAATGAATAATAGAAGCAGATTCTTCGATGCAACTTTAGAGATGTATTATTTCCTGTTTCTGTACCTGCTCCCATTAAACACCATCAGGGCTGCATCTGTCAAAAATGAAAAACTAAAACTGTCCCATTATTAAGCCTTCAGATTCTCCCGTATCGCAGTGAGAACGCTGTGATCCTGATGAGTCACACTGGGGGCATTTTTACCAGCTTTTCCTGCCTTCAGACAGCCTAAACTTTATTATCATGGCAGCTCTTTTTCTAGATTTACTGAGCAGAATGTTCAGAGCACTCACACACACTCACACACACTCACACACACTCATGCAGCACTCGCACCGCTGATTCTTATGTAACCGCTTCATGTTTTCCTGATATTTCAGTTCGCTCTTCTTTTGTAAAATCAGCTGCAAGTAAATGAATCAATGTGATTGGTCAGGTGCTGCCAACGCCCCCCTTCATGTGAACCCAGGATCAGGAAACTCTGGCCTAACTTAGCGAGTTGATGCGAAGCTTCGTGTGACCGTCTGTCCTGATGGCAGCGTCGGGGTCAGAGATAAAGATTCCCTGGGTTTGCTGACCTCACAAAGGCCTGCAGAGGCTTTCCTTGGACAGGTTTTTGTCGTGACACACATTGTGAGTTGTGTAATCTTAAACACACAGGAGCGTCCCAACTAAACGTCCAATCAGCTCAAAGATATTTAAGCAAATGTAACAGTGCCACACTGAAGAGTTTGAATGCATTCGTACTGCATCTGCTCAACAGAGAGGAGCACTCTGACAGGCTGAACATCATCTACACAGCAAGCGTTGGGTCATACTTACTTGACAATGCCCTGCCTCCAGGGGAATGCAAGTTAAAACACAACAGAGACGTTAAGAGTTTCTACAGGGCCAGAAAGCAGCAGCAACACTCAGGAACTAAGGGTACCACAGAGGGACAAAAACAGGGTCAGTCAGTGCACGAAGGCTTGGTGGACACCTTTGGGCCTTTGCTATTATAGAATCCAAAACATGGAGCCGCCCATGACCTGCACTTCCAGGTACCGTCACGTTCTAGATTTTAGCTTTGTTTTCCATGGTTCGGTCAGAGTTCCTGTTCCTCTGCAGCCTGGATGCCATTGCTGCACATCCAACTTCTACACTCTGTAAAATCCTCAATCAAATGTGAAAAAGTTCCCAGCCGCCGCCTCAGAGTCAGCTGATTATTTCAGTGACGGGTGGTGCAGGATCATCGGGGTGGGCCCTCAGAACCTCGTGATTTCAGGAGATTTCTGCATGAAAATTTCACATTCAAGCTCTGTTAAAAACTGCAACCAGATCAGTTTCACAGCCACTCCAAGGCTCAAACTGTAACGTCCAGCTGTCAGCGTTTGAAGGGTACTTTTATTAATACATGTGAGACCAGGCTCAGCTTCTGCAAAAATGTTTATTTTTGGCCAAAAGGACCCATTTTCTGAAGAAGAAGGTAAAACCCGCGAGGATCAGGGCTTACTCATGTTTAATACCACTGAGAAAGTGGCGAGCGTGATTTTTTTCTTTGTTTTTTGAGGATAAATTGTTACTTTATAGATTTGAATGATTTGTTCCTTTAAGGTGCCCTTTGTTGTTGAGTGAACCGTGAAGGTTGTGAACACTGATACAACAGACAGCCCACGATCCACTCATCATGCAGAAGCCTGTGCATGCACAGACGCTCACATTAACACACATTAACACACATTAACACACACACGTACACACACACTGGGAACGTCACGTCACTGACAGCAAACAGCCCGGATAAAACGTGTTGGAAAGTCCAAAAACGTTCAAAACGAAATCACCGGGAACATGAAGATGGACGGAACAGTTTACGGATGAAGTCTGCAGAGTTGAAAGCTGAGTCGGGTAAAACTGTGCAGCACGTTGTGCCTCAGGGTTTTTGTTTCTGTTCCATTCCTGGTGTTCAGTCTTTGATTGGGTTTTTATTATCATCATCCATCCATCCTCTGTTGCTTATCCAGAGCCGGGTTGCGGGGGCAGCCTCTCCCCAGCCTCCTCCGGCTCATCCAAGGGAACACCGAGGTATTCCCAGGCCAGCCGAGAGATATAATCTGAGAGTTGGCTGAGAGGGAGAGAGTTTTTGATTCATCTTTAGTTTTCTTTACTCATTTTGAACTTTAGACCTTTTTGTATTATTCTAGTTCCAAAGGGTGGAGAGTCCTCTCCGGCTCAGGGACGAGTTCCTGCCCCAGGCAGAGGAGTTCGAGTATCTCGGGGTCGTGTTAGCGAGTGACGGGAGAAAGGAGCGGGAGGTTGACTGATGGATCGGAGCTGCGTCTGCGGTGATGAGGATGCTGCACCGGTCTGTGGTGGTGAAGAGGAAGCTGAGCGTGAAAGCTGTCGATTTACCGACCGAAAGAATAAGATCGAAAGGAGCCAGCTGATTATCTCTCTCGGGTGACCTGGGAATGCCGTTGGGTCTGGATGGATGATGGATGGATGGTTCCTGTTTATGTTCCTTCACTGTTCTGCTGTTAGTTTTTAATATTAAACTTCAGTTTGTATTTTATCTTTATTTTTTCCTGCTTCTGTTTGTCTCCAGTTTTACTTTGAAGATTCAGTTTTACTTCCTGTCCATCACCCCCTGGTTACCTGTCTTCACCTGCGTCTCTGCTCCACGCCGGTGAGCTCAGCACAGTTTGACTAGCTTTTCTAGTTTTTATTCATTCAGATGAAACTGAGGCAGCGTGATGACATCATCGTGGAGACTGAAGGTTTTGTGGATACAGATGAGACGCTGATGTCATGAAATTGATGCGATTGTTTATGTTTGTCATGTTTTACTTTTATTATAGCTAAAATGTTTTCATGCTAAACTTATTTTTCATTTACTACAATAACTATTGATTTGATCTGAACATAAATCTGCACAAACATTTTGTTTATTGAGAGAAAAGCTCTGGTCATTACTCAGGAAATGTTTCCCAGCTAATCAGGTTACTGACTCATTAATAAAGAGATTCTTTCTGCTCTGTTTTATTCTCGGATTAGAGTAATCCTAAAGAAATTAGGATTATGGTGGATTGGAGTAAATAGTGGGCGGGGTCAATCAGCAAACCAGCGTCAGATTTGTTTGGTGCAGCTTTAAACTCTCTAATAAGGTTGTGTGTGTGTGTGTGTGTGTGTGTGTGTGTGTGTGTACCTCTCCTCAGCAGAGAGCTCCTTCAGCTGTTGGTGAGGTTTGGTTCCTCTCATTTCTCTGATGCTGACGGCGTACATCTTAGTGACGTAATCTACCGTCTTCTCCCGGGCGACATCGCTGTCGTAGCCTTTGAACACACACACACACACACACACACACACACACACACACACACACACAGTCCAGCAGAGTTAATGATGGTCTCTTGGCTAAGTGGATAACTTGGTTTAATGTTAATTAAAAAGCTCCCGTTTACTTTTATCTTTATTGAGAAGTTAAAGAATATTTTTCTGAATTAATTTTGATTATTGATGTTCAGACAAACCTCCGTCCTCCTCGATGTCGTCATCCGACTCCTCGCTGTCCACGAGTGGCCGGTTGTCGCGAAACATAGGCCCGTCCCCCTCCATGCTGACCCCGCCTCCTCGCTCCCTCACCCAGATCATCAGGGCGGTGTCGGCCCCGCCCACCGTCAGCAGCGTGGCGTCATCCTGAGCCCAGCGGACGTTGGTCACCTGTGCGCTGTGGCCCACGTAACGCTTGAAACGAGCGTACTGCCCCTGCAGGGAGGAAAGGAAGGTGCACGCTTTCACTGGGACAGATTCAAACACTCTGATTGGTCCTAATTTTCAAACTGAGCGACCTCGACACTATGTAGCTGAACCCAGGAGGACCTGACTGAGAAACCATGAGGCCCTGCACACAGCGCAGTTTATCACTAATAAAGTAAATCAGCCCTTTTTTATCATCCTCGGTGACGCTAACGGAACCATAATTTACAGAAAAAACATGAACAGGAGGCTCATTTTCTCAGGGACTGAAACCAGAGGAGTCGCCCCCTGCTGGCCAGTAGGAAGAATGCATGAGAAAGAATGAGAGACTCTTTTCTACACAGCGTGCGGGTCGGGTTGAAGTTCTGGTGTGTGTCGTACTCTGACGGGGTAGCCGAACAGTTTGAGGAAGCCAAAGTCGTCTCCGGTGGCGAGCAGCGTTTGGTCCCCGGTGAGCGACGTGGCGTTGATGTCAGTGATGTCGCTATGCGTCGGCCAGATTCCCTCACAGGTGGAGCCCAGAACCGACGTCCAGGTAGCCCACTCGATCCGCTCCAGCTGCACACAAACACGGAGAATAACACAACACATATGGGTTCGTTCCCATTACTGGAAATGCGTGTGAGGCGAGAGAGCTGCCTGAGCAGAGTGTGCACGAGGACGCACACACGAATCAGCACCTGGGCGACACTCTGGAGTTTGGACACATTTATGCTCTTCAGTCTGTCAGCATCAGCACATCTAATCCTCTTCGTTCAGCTGCTCCCTTTAGGGGGCGCCACAGTGGATCGTCTGCCTCCACCTCCCTCAAGCATCCTCCTGTCACACCAGCTGGAACCTGATCTGACCAATAACTCTTAAATCATATATATGCCTCACAATTCTTTTTCTATAGGGAACGTTAATATTGTCTCCATTATTTTGGTCATATGTGCTGAAGCAACGAGTGAAGAGCAGCTGAGCGTGCACACGGACCTCTGAGTTTCTGATGGTTTGTCTTTTTCCTCTCGGGGCTTCGAAGAAAAGTTGCTCTTTGGCTCCTGTGTTCACCTGCAGCAGTTTACCTGCAACGCACAGCCACAAAGAGGAAACAATCAACATGCTGGCTGCTGCTCAGTGAAATCAAAGATGGTGCTGCACCATAAACCTCCTCAGCATTGATTTGGTCAGTAGCAGATTGCAGCGGTCGCCCGTAGTTTGCATGGCAGACGCCAACTTGCCTGGAAACACTCACCAGCTGCTCAGTGAGCGGTAGTGAAACAGGATGTTCACCTTCAGAATAAAAGTTGGGCCAACCTGCTGCAACAAACATGTTTCAAGAGGCCCGACTTTTATTTTGAGGGTTTTGAACCATAGACATATATACGTAGACGCCTCGTGGACTGGGGATGGCCCGCTGATGTCACGTAACCGTGTGTCCGCCATATTGGTGGAGGCAAAGCTTCGCTGTGAACTAATGCAAGTGAATGGACTGAACTTCATAAAGCGCCTTTCTACAACGTTATTTAAGTTAATGCGTTCATTCACACATTCAAATATGCGCTAATATACACTAGGAAACTGTTAGGCACAAAACAATAATTTTGTTTTCAAAATGTCAGAATGGCCAAATATGATCAAGAACAATTCATCAGTCTCACCTGTGAAAGCTAATCCCATGTGATCATGTTTTGACTGTAAAATGGTTAAAAAGACTCCACACAGCACCAGGTGCAGCATCTCTCTCATGTTATGTTGCCACATCCAATATGGCGGCGACGTTGACGAGTCAGCGCTCAGTGCAGCATCTAGGTATATATGTCTGTTTGGGGGTTGTTTTTGTATATATGTCTATGTTTTGAACACTGAATTTTTTTCATATTCACAATTTAATGCTCCCTGCAGCGCCCCCTGCTGTGTGGATGGCAGCAAATGCAGCTCTCAAAATAATTTTAACCATCATCCTGGAAAAGAGTGAAATTACAGTCTGAATGAATGTCAGGTGTGTCCAGGTGTGGGAGCAGGTGAGGAGAGCGAGCCGCGCCCTACCTCGGGCGTCCCAGTCCATGTGCGTGATGTAACTGGCCGCTCCTTTACAGATGCCGACTCTCTTGCTGCTCAGCACATTGTAGATGTCCACGAAGCTGTCATGTGACGCCACCGCCAGGTATTTACCTGAGTCTGAGAGAATGTGGAGCAGGAACACAGTCAGTTTGTCATGTGACCAACAAATCATCAGAACTGTCAGATCGTGATACATGTTGATGGGCACGAACACTCCTAAACATCGTGTTTCCACTGGCTTCAATCACATCACTGTGTTTACATCATTTAACATTGATTCATGTGCAGACTGATGCTCACGTTTATGAGCATTCATGTATAAAAAGCACTGTTAGAAAATGAGCTTCTTCTCTGGTTTGAGTGCTTGGTGGTTGGAAAACAATCCTCGATTTCTTCATGATGTTTCTCCATCTGTCCCGATCTCAGCGTTTGACTCTGCTGACCATGAAATTCATCACACCGCTCCAGGATGAAGTTTTATTTTGAAATTGTTTTCCTCTAATTTGAAAGACAGAAGTCAGAAAATGAAACTGTTCCTGATCAGCTGCTTCCATTAAACCGGAGGTCGGATCTCCTGGTCTCTGGGCCTCTCTATTTGGAGTTTGCGTCTTCTCCAGGTTCCCTGCAGGTGATCTGGCTTCGGCTCACAGTCCCAGGACATGCCTGTTAGGCTAACTGGTGATTCTGCACAGAATAAAGCCTCCATAGTAAAAACGGTGGTTGGAGCGTAAAGTGCTCTTTAAGTGCTTTTCCTTCTGCTGCACTAACATCAAACTCAGCTGAAAATAGTCCAAGCGCTGCACTTGCAGGTGTCCCTGCTCACTCATGGACCAAGAATGGGCGGGGCTTATGATGTCACACTGTCAACAACGGCAGAGAAGAAAGTTTTTACATTGAAGCTAAATGTAGGGATGAACCCTTCCAGCACCTGTGGATGGTGTGTGTGTGTGTGTGTGTGAGTGTACCTGGGGCGAAGCGAATGTCTGAAATGGCGTCACGTCGATGGTGGAAGCTCAGCAGATCCTCCAGCGTGTCTGCGTTCACCACCAGCACGCCTCCGTCGCTCAGACCGACCGCCAGCGCTTTCCCGTCAGGAGAGAAGGCGCAACAGCGGCCGCCTGGAACAGAGGACGAGATCACTGGTAATTCGATTACTCAGAGACTTCTTAGACACTCAATGTCAAATGTCCAAATGTGAGACATCTGCTTCAGGATCCATGACACAGTGAGTCCCCCCCCAGCTCTCCATCTTTGTAGCCATCCATGAGTCCAGATCCTCTGAACTATTTCAGGATGAGGTCTGTCTGTCAGCAAGATTACACCAAAATACTGAGATGAATTTTCATACTTGGTGGAAAAGCTTCTCAGTTCCACATTTTGAAGCCTCAACTTTAGAGCTTTGGTTACAGCCTGCTGGGTTTTTGAGCCAGAGGAAATGAGCAAACTGGAGCTCCGCCTTCTTGGATGGTCTGTTAGTCCAATGAAGCCACAGCAGCCATATGATTGGTCAGAAAATTACATTAAAATGCTCCAAAAGGCTCCAACAGCTGAGGGGAAGCCTAGCAGACAGCTAGCAGCTACAGCCGCCTGTGTCAGCATCCACCTGTCAGTCACAGAGGCCCCGCCCCTAAAAATGCAAACTTTATTTAAACAGGTGAGTTATAGAAACATCCTCCCCCGTATAGCTGAAATTATCCACAGAGACCAAAACAGTTTCTGTATCAGGCTGTAAACATGGACCGTTTTAACATGGGAGTCTATGGGGACTGACTCACTGTGACCCCTGCTGGACACCAGAGGAACTGCAGTGTCAGGACTTTAGTTTTCAGCCTGCAGGCTGACGCAAGAAGCCATTAAAATTGTATCACTGAGCATCTTTATCATTAAAGTACCACATGCCCTCATTACTCCCACTTGTTTGTTGGTAAATGGTCTGAATTTGTGTCACTGGGGTCTTCAGTCTGTCTGTTATGTTGAGTCTGTTTCACTGGTGGATTTCTCCTCACATGTCAGCTGAATGCATCATGGATTATATAGATAGTGATGCAGGCATGATCATCTCTGTGGTACATGTAAAAACTTTTATCTGACCTCTCTTCAGCTTGCGGACGGCCACCATGCGGTGATTGGCTGACGTCTCCCACAGTCGCAGCGTTCTGTCATCACTGACAGTGGCGCATACAG
>VUQJ01031890.1:3480-15137 GCA_015108635.1 Andinoacara biseriatus | reverse complement strand
CTGCCTCCCATTCTACTCTTAAGTATCCTCGGAACCACAAGTAAGCCAGCAGTCTGAGAGCAAAGTGCTCTATTGGGGTGATACGGTACTATGAGGTCTTTAAGATAAGATGGGGCCTGATTATTCAAGACCTTGTATGTGAGGAGAAGGATTTTAAATACTATTTTATATTTAGTCAGCCAATGAAGCCAATGACGAGAAGCCAATATGGGAGAAATATACGCTCTGTTTCTAGTGCCTGTCAGTACTCTAGCTGCAGCATTTTGGATCAGCTTAAGGTTAGGTTTTTAGGGGCGACATTAACTTTATCCGAATTTAGAAGCAGGAAATTTGAGGTCATCCAGGTCTTTCTTTCTGTAAGACATTCATGCACAGGTATAACCCTCTAATTAAATATTATGGTCAACAATATTGAGCACTGAACTGAAGTCTAGCAGGACAAGCACATAGATGAGTCCACTGTCAGAGGCTGTAAGAAGATCATTTGTAACCTTCATTAATGCCGTTTCTGTTCTGTGATGAACTCTGAAACCTGACTGAAACTCTCTTCAGATGATCAGTTAGCTGTTTTACAACTACTCTTTCAAGGATTTGAGATAAAAAGGAAGGGTAGAGATTGGCCTATAATTAGCTAAGACAGCTGGGTCAGTGATGGCTTTTTTAAGTAATGGTTTAATTACTGTCACCTTAAAGGCCTGTGGTACATAGCCAATAAATAAAGATAGATTGAGTATTTAAGACTGAAGCATTAATTAATAATAAGACTTCTTTGAGCACTCTTGTAGAAGCCAGGGGAAATCTAAAACAAAAAGGCCTTTTGGCAACGAGATTATCTTAAACCAAACTGTCCATATGATTACCAGAACAGAGTGCAATGGTAAAATAAGTAACCTGAGCTAAGAGGTGACCAATAAGACATCTACCTCTGCAAGGGGGATTTAATAGCTCTAAAGGGCTATTTGAATACTCAGTTAATCCTTTATCCAAAGAGCTAGCCTGAGAACTGGAATCTATGAGGCCTAAGAGGTAACATGAATTGCTGGTAATAACAGCAATGCTTCAATACGCATTTTGGGAATAATAAGTAAATCAAAGGAGGTAAAGGGCTCACCAGTAACCCCACTTCTGCGAGTGGGTCCTTCAGCTGAGATGGACAGGTAGCCAAGAAGTATCCCATCTGACCACAGTATAAGCACTCGTCTGACTTGAGCCTGTGGAGATGAGGCCAACCAAGCTGCCTTGGCTCTTCCTCTGAAGATGCCTGAGGTGGACAGGCTGGTGAGTTATTTTTAAATTAAGCAAAAGACACGTATTGTATGGAGACTGCATCCATGCCAGCCATTCTCTGTGTTACTCATGCATCTGATTGTCTAATTTTATGGCTAGAGACACAAGAGAATCGATGTTACCTGGCACAGCCTGGGAAGCGAGTTTATCCTTTAAAGTTTCACATTATCCATTAAGAAATACTCCCCAAGGGGCTTAATAATTCCATTTGGAGTCTGAAGCCAACGTCCAGAACTCAACAGAATACTCTGCCCAACTACTTACACTTTGACAAAAATGTAATAGACATTTGGCTGCTTTCCTGCTATGGTCCGGATGATCAAAAACCTCTCATTTTATCATTTAAGTTCTTCCAAGGTCAGAAAAGAAATGGGTAGATGAGCATTTAAACGTTCTGCCCAGGTTAAAGCTCTTCCCCTTAATAAGCCCAAAATGAAATGTGCTTTTGACTGGGAAAGGGAAAAGGAAAGAACAAGGTTGCTCAAATGCCATGTTGCACTGGAAAAGGAAGTCACGACACTTATCCAGTTCTCCAGTAAAAGGTTCAGGATCTGGAAAATTAGATTTTCTTGGAAGCAAACCTGGAAGAGACTCATAAGGTTGGGTAGCAGGTGCTGAGTAGCAGGCGCTGGCTGGTTTACTGGAGTAGATATTGTTAGCGATTTATCAGAAGAGCTACGTGGTTAGTTAACGTTGACAACCCGACTGATTTCAATGAGTGTTCTGAGGACTTGTTCACACTGTTCCCGAAGAACTTCTTGATCAAAAATAGCCTTTTTGATAGAGGCACAGAGCGAGATTGATTCTGGGTCCAAAGTCTGCTGGGTTCATGCTTGGCCAGATCATTGGGTTATAGAACCTTATCCAAGAGCAGACTCTGAAACAGCATACACACACGCACACACACACACACACACACACACACACACACACACACACACACACACCAGAGGAATATGGTCAGGGCTAAATTATAACTGCATGTTTGTACAATAGCTCAACAGTTACAGTATAAAGAAGGGTATATACTGTACAAAATTTGTATTTTTACAGCAATTTGTTGCAGTGTTTGTGCCCTGATCCTGAAACTGACCCTTAAACAGAAAACATCACTGCACACTTGGAAGGGCTTGAACTTTATTAATGTAGTTCTGTGTCAATCACCTGAAAACTCCTGTGTTTATGTGAAGAAAATCCTCCCTAGTCACAAACCAAGTTGTCTTCTCCTACTAGTTTGCCTGTGTGTGTGTGTGTGTGTGTGTGTGTGTGTGTCTGTGTGTGTGTGCGCGTGCATCTCTTGTCTGCTGTGTACAATACCAGAATAGAACAATGCTTAACTAAAAGTAGGTCACTGACGTAGGATACGAATAGATTAAAAGCTAAAAGGAAAAGATGAGTTTGACACACAAATGTGCGCATTAAAGGGGTCGGGCACAGGCTAAAGCATCACGGATTACATCACATAAGAGTAAGTCAGCAGTTCAGTCTGCAGGCCTGAATGCATCTGGACTTTGCTAAACTGCCAATTTACCACAAATAGAAGTACTCTCATTCCTGACTTCGGGAATTGTGATGATCCAGCAAACCAAAACCCAATATTATGTTGATGCTGCACTGATATTTGTAAAACAGGGAGGAAAATGGATATTTAAAAATAAATATATATCAGAGAGATTATTTGCACATTTCACATCTTATCAGCTAGGACAGAGTGTTTGTTTATCCGTGTTAAATCTGCTTGTGCCTTTTGCTGCAAGGCAACGGCCAGATAATCTACAGAGTGGGTGACTGACTGGATGCTATTTTAGCTTGGCCGTGTCTGTGTCTATGAATCACTCTGGATGGACAGAGCAAAGAAAAGAGAAGAGTTATTACACTAATGATTCAAGCAGAAACTGTTCTGTGTTTGCTCCTCTCAAAATGCTCATCAGGCTGTTTAAATAAAAACAGGAAGGAAAAATGCAGCAGACACACAGGAAGTAAATCTTATTTTATATCTGCTGATATTACTTAGATACTTATCTTTTTTTCACAATATGTACACACAGGTATAAAGAAGTGTCTGTACTATAATAGTTTGTATCATACAGCCTTATTTTGATTTCCGTAAGTACAAATCTCCACACAATTTAACATAATGTTTTTTTTATATTTCACCGTCAGTGTTCGGTAGAAGCTTTATCTGCTACTGCATGCTTTGCTGTTTGTCAGGTCCGTTAGCGAAAACATTGAGGTGTTGAATAATAATGTCCTGAGAGTGATTAAGCATGCAAGGAAAACTGTGTATGTAGGCCAGCTGCACAGCAATGTTCATTAGACGCTCATTCTAAGACATGCAGAGAATGGGCAGAGCATGACATAATACCTGGTGTTGTGGGATACACGTTTCAGTGTCTCAGCTGTTTCTGTTTGGTCTTTTATGGGTTCTGGACTGCTGGAGTAAATAAAACACCTTTTTGGAAGAGAGCTACTGAGAAGCAGAGGCTGTAAACCAGCCAAAAAAATCACAAGTATTGACGATCGCAAATCCATTATTGTCTCTTTGTCAGCTCACTGTGCTTATTGGAAAGCTAATGAACAGATCTCTTTACAGTTCAACAGAAGCAAGGATGAATCAGACAGGGGAAGATGGATGGTGGAGCCAATCAAGCAGCACAGCTGCACTCACAAAACATACTTGTGCCAACAGGGTAATAGCTTGGACAATGCTGCCCCCTAATGGTTAAAAAAACAAAGCACCAAATGGTGGCCGTGGGCAGGCAACATTTACATGATGAACAGAGAAAGCCTGCAGCTCTTCCTTTGAAAAAACACATCAGACGTTTATATCTGTTGTTTTCCTCTGTGATTTCCTGCTTTGCAGCTTAGGACCCACATCAGAGTTTATCATAACCAAAACAGAGCCATATAGACTAAACACAAACGAGTACTATTTAAATGTCTCCAAATCAACGATATTTTTAATGAACTATTGAAATGGAGCGGTAGCTTTGTTCTAAATTCTCTTATGACACAGTGGACTCGATTTCTGATGTTGTCAGGATAGAAGGGGTTTCTATGAAGCAGAAAGGACCAGTGGAAATTTTTCTTTACAGCAAATAACAATCATAACTTGTGTTTCACTGCCATCTGCTGGACGCACACAAACGCACATAAACAGGCGCATTCAAAAAATGTAAACATGATTTTTCTTCATGTTTTCTGCAGACAACAGAACCGTGGTCACTTAACTGACAAAATGTGTTTTTTCTCTGCTGGATATATTTAAATGAAATATGGATTTTGTTTGGGTACGCACACTAGCTCCGGGCCTTGTTTGGAAGCGGTAAATGGTGCTCATATGAGTCAGTGTGGGGTGCAAGTAAATGCTTGTCAGTCTCTCTGTGTCAGCCCTGTAACAGACTGGTGACCTGTCCAAGGTGGCTCAATTATACTCCTATTATGCTTATTTGCATGAACTAAGAAACTGAATGCATTGATTTTGCTTACCTTACTTTGCAAAGCGTGCTTTTTTTTTTCATTCATGCATTCAGCCACAGTGTTACTGAACCTTTCCTGTCATGATCTGATATTGTGATATTGTAGCAACAGTAACTACGAGCTGCAGAGAGGAAGAGGCATGTCAGTAAGGCATGTGCTGCAATAGTATCAATGCCAGTTCCCCCGTCGATGACCCTTTAGGGGAAGTTATAGCTCAACAGATTTATGACACAACTATTTAAACTATGTTGTTCATGTTATTAAATGACAAAGCCATGCCAACAAACACAGCTCTTTGAAACAGGAGGCAAAGTGAGTCATGGAAATCATGAATGTTCCACTGTTTAATAATGGGGACAGGCTACTTTCAGCCAATAACCCTCTGCATACCCGAGGATCTCTGCATAACCAACTCACTATCATTTCTTAAAATAACTTCTAAAGACATATTTAACTGATATACTTTGCTTATATTCAGTCTTTTTAACTGCACAGTGACAATTTGTTTTTTGCATGACTTCATTAATTTGGTATATTAATAAAGTTATTTTAGTGACACTTGGATTCAGAGCAGAGGTTTGAGGTGTCTGTTCTGAAGGTCGTGGCTGATGTTTTACTCAACTTTCAAAGCCTCGTTTATCTCATTTGACTCCTGCTTCCTCAGCATACACAATAAACTGATTCTAAAAAAAGATCTGAGTGCGACATGTGAGGATTTTCCTGACAGCTGAGGAACTTCCTGGAGGTCAGATGATACAGTCACGCTGTTGAGTTTTGTTTTGTTTTTTTTAATTTGTATTCATAGTATTCATTTAATATTAGTATTAGAAGTCATACATACACAAGTGATATACACTGTGTACTTTAGGTAGTAGTTTAGGGCTGAGGCCTGTTACATCTACATCTATATTATAGCTGAGTCCTTGTACACATATCACATTAAATTATTGTATTTATACAGCGCCAATTCACAACAAACAGTCGCCTCAAGGCGCTTTGTATTGTAAGCTAAAGACCCAGCAATACTGCAGAGAAAACCCAACAATCAAAATGACCCCCTATGAGCAAGTACTTGGAGACGGTGGGAAGAAAAAACTCCCTTTTAACAGGAAGAAACCTCCAGCAGAACCAGGCTCAGGAAGGGGCAGTCATCTGCTGCCACCGGTTGGGGCTGAGGACAAAAAACATGCTGTGGAAGAGACACAGAGAATGATTAAACACACAGTGAAGTATGTGTGAGTAAAAAGAAACAGTGCATTATGGGAACCCCCCCAGCAGCCTAGGCCTATAGCAGCATAACTAAGGGATGGTTCAGGATCACCTGATCCAGCCCTAACCATAAGATCTATCAAAAATGATTATTTTGTCATTTATTTGGTGCACTCCTTTGACAACACATTGCTCGTGATTTGGATGATGATAAAGCACTGTGGCGTGTGCGCATTTAATTGGAGGGGTTATATTTAATTGTGGCAGTATAAAAATGTCTCAAGTTTGGACCACATTATTGATTCGAGCTTTCAGACCTGTCATAAAGACTGTACCAGTGAATGATCCTGTGGCCTGTGAGTGTTTCATAAGCGCTTGGCAAATTGCCAGGAAGCTGGTTGCAGTTTGAGGGTCACATTTCAAAAGGTATGAAAAAATTGTCACAAGGATCAAACAAAAGGGAGACGAGTTAGCGCTCGTTCTCCTGAGTATAAGGAGCTCGGCAGAAGCTCTCTTCTTTCTCTGTCTCTGTACCTTCCGCTCCATCTCTCTCTCTTTCCTCTCTCTTTTCTTCTCTTTCTTTTGTCTTCATCACTGTCTGTGTCTTTGTCCTTGTCTCTGGCACTTTTTAAATTGCATGTGCTATGGGGTACACCCCCAGGGACACTTTCTTTCTTTTTTTGGGGGGGGGGGTGAACTTGTATGTTTAATAAACAGCCTGCATTAAAAGAAAAAAAAGCCTCAATCTACACCCTTTTTGGGCATGATACTGTAAGTTCTGCAAAGTCTCCAAATGTATGACCCGACACCACCAAAGACGTAAACTTCATGGGACCCTGTTCAGATGTCATATGCTGAATTTTTGCATTCATCATTTGTTACTGATTTGCGTTCATAGTTGACACCTTTAGTCATCTATGAACCTGAAATACAGTTAAATATATTTGAACAGGATGTAAAATAGCTTCACAAACATGATTAACTGTGAGGAAAACAGAAGTATAATATGACAGGCCACTTTGTGCAGGATTTGAAAATAGCTGACTTTGGTGACCCCCACTGGTGGAAGGACAGAACAAGCACACATAATTTAATATGATATTATGACACCACACTTCTAATGTTTTAAAGTGGAATTGAGCAAATGTTCTCCAGGCTTTCTGAAGGTCAGAGTTTTTCCAAGGATATTTTCAGTCCAGTCCTTGTATCTAACTATTTTCAGAGGAATTTTTGTTGTTGTTAAACTGCTGAACTATGAATCATTCAACCGTAAAAAAAAAAAAAAATGCACCTAACTCAAGAGATGAACCAGTGTTGTGTGTACACATAACAGACAACTTAGCAAAGAAACTATTTAAAATTGCATCTTTAGCCACTTTGTTACTAGCAGCCTGTCACAAAACACATAATTGAGTAAGTAATCCTGATTTGAAATGAATCGTGGTCAATATACAAGGATGCCAGGAGAGAGGCACAGCAGTGAGATGATGAGCCACCTGTAAAGCACGGCGGAGGCTCTGTTGTGGACTGGGGCTGCAATTTAACCGGTGGTGTTGGGGATCTTGTTTAAACTGTTGAAATTATTAACAGAGAAAAGTGCCATCAGATTTTGACCCACCAAAAAGCATCTCATTTTTAGCACGACAATGATCCCAACCACACTGCCAGTGCTGTAAAAGCGTACCTGGATAGAAAAACACTCTCAATCCAGAACCTGGACCTCAACATTATTGAAGCAGTGTGGGATCATCTTGGCAGAGTATGGAAAAAAATTAATGTCCTTCAAGAACCCTGGAGAGCTATTGATGAAGACTGCTTAAAGAAATTACAAGAAATATGCCTATGAGAGTTCAGGCTGTGTTGAAGAATAATAGTGTTCAGACCAAATATTGACTTTCAAGCTCATTAGAATTGTATGAACTCAGTTTTTGCCTTACTTGCTGTATTTCCATGCATGTTTGTATATGTTTCAATAAATTGGTGCACACATTTCTCATGTTCCAAGCAAAATATAAAGAAATGCGGAGTGCATGAGGACTTATACAGTTCTGCATGTGCAAGAGTTTCTAAAAGGTAAATAAATGGGATTAATCAAGAAACAAAGTTACTGTTTAGTTTCACTCGTGTATTTAACAAATTTGCTTTATTTCCTTTAAATCATTTAAAGAAAATGTCTACTATTGTGAAACAAGCTACTATCACACTATTAACAGAAGAAATTAAAGCATACCATAATAATTAACCACCATTTATTTGACCAGAAGGCAATTTTAATTTTCTGATGTTCTCTCTCTCTCTCTCTCTCCCTCTCCCTCCCTCCACACACACACACACACACACACACACACACACACACACACACACAGAGGCCAATACAATGACCGTTAGGGTCTTTTGCAGCTGAATGCCGTGTCCTTTACAGAACGTAAGTGCTTTACATGCTGCCTCAGAAAGTTCTGTGCCACCAACAAAACCGTTTGTATGGTCTATTCAAACAAGAGCTACCACACATGCATGCACACAACTTCATAAGCACGTGCGTGCGCACACACACACACACACACACACACACACACACACACACACCTCCCTCAAATTGAAAGCTTATGGCTTGTCTTCTTAGAGGGGCAATAAATACTTTGTGCCTACTCCAACAGACAGCCCCTCTTACACAGGAGTCAGCTAGGCTGTGAAGAGATCAGTAAACAATGAGTTCAAGAAAACACCAGTTTATCAGTGAGCCATGTGTGATGTGCCCCCAGTAAAATATTTGTATTGTAATTTTAGCTCTAAATATGAACAGCTTGCAAGAGCTGTTTCAGGGAGGAACAATTGTTGAGAATAGTTTGATAACAAAGACATGTCATATTCATGTTACAGTTACAGTTACAGTCTGAGCTGAAATCTAACTGAGGTGAAATAATACCGTATATGAAATCCATTGTATACTGACACTTCCCACCAATTTTATAATTACCTTCAGTCCAACCATCAGTCATGGTTTAGCCACGAGTAAATGTGAAGTTTACAGGAAAACAACAATGGAATATCCTGCAATCTCCAAAGTTTGTTTTTGATGAAACTGATATTTGCAAACACAGTTACGTTAAATGGAAAGGGGGGGGGTACACCTCTAACTTTATTGCACAAAACATTCAAAACCAGATGCAGACACACACAGAGCGCCACACAAAGAAGGAAGTGAACGCTTGCTGAAAGCTAAATTGAAACATCTTGCAGTCATGATGCCATGACTCGCCATTGTTTCTGGGCCCAAAGAGTTGTAACAGGAGAATAGGAGAAGTGAGGGGAGATGAAGGAACAAGGGGAGAAAGGAGGACCTTTCCACCCACTGGCAAGAGAAAGCGAGAGGAGACTGATATTAGGCGGTCTGTTTTGAAAACTGGTGGACACTGCTTTGCATATACACTCTCTGTCTCTCTCTGCCTCATTCTCTCTTACCCACTTGCCCTCCTTCTACCCCCAGCCTCTCTCCCCACTCCTTCTTTCTCCTGCATCCCCCCTCCCTGGGAAAACAGGGACAACAAATTAGCCTTCTTTTCTCGGTTGGGCCCGGGGAGGAGGACACTTGGACAGCCCTCAGAGTGTCCGCCTGGAGTTCCCATGGACCCCTCTTGCCCCTTCCCCTTTCAGTCGGCGAGGAAGCAGTCATTGTGCCAGCACCTGTCTCTGAGGAAATTGGTAAAAGTGATGGCTTTGTTAGCCATCTCCATGACAACCAGGAGAAAAGAGTGGGGCCTGCTAGCAGGGACTGGGGTAGATACTGGGGTGGCGAGGAGAAAGAGTGGGAGCAGGAAGGAGGGAGTTAAGGGGTCTGACAATGGAGTAGCAGTTGCATCGCTCTGGCTTTGCCAGGGATCGATGTGAGGATGCTGTTATGTGACGTGCGTCTTTGTACGTGCGTGTTTGTGTGTGTCTATGAGCTCCCTCATCCCTGTGGGTGACACTGTGACATCCACCAGTGAAGCAAGGCAAGACTGTGAATGGATTGAAAGCAACAAGGTCAGTCACATCATGTCCAGAGAAAATCCCCCTCAGAGCAGAAAGCACACTCGCAATAATCAAACAGTGTTTTAAAGTGCTGCAGAACAACTCGACCTACACACAAATGCCGGCATTCTGAGTCTGAATTAAACCCTTTAAGGCAATCCGGGACGCAAAATGATTGTAGGCAACTTTGAAAGGAGGAGAATTCTTTGATTCGAGTTTAGAGTCAGTTGAGTGCATTAACAGCAGGGGATGAGAGGAAACATTGATGCTCTCAGTTCTTCTAGAATTAAGCCTTCTTCTTTCTGGTGGAGCTGCATCATTGCATCATGTTGTTGGTCAGATGCTTGGTTGAAATGTGTGGTTCCGCTGAACATTCAAGTTCAATTTGATCTATTGAATATTAATTTTCCATTTAATCTTATGTATGAATGTAAGGTGCAGAAAGCCAGAATGTGACAATTTGAGGCCATCAAGTTGCCCCTACAAGGTCACGTTAGGGCTTTTTTTTAATGGCAATACATGCTTCCAGCCAACAGATGGTGCTCATTCCCTGGCTCTAGTGGAAGTAGAAAGCATGCAGCAGAGTTTTATGTCTACATTTTCAAGAGTGATTTAAGAGCTTAACCATTCCTTATTTAATAGAAATTTCCCTGAGTTCAATAAGAAAAACATTTAATCCATACAAGGCCAATGTGGGAAAATGTAGCAGAAATATATATTACTTTTTTCTTTAAATGCCAGTTGAGTTCATCAGTTATGAGCTCTAAATTTCAATGCCTTTTAACAGACTTACTTATGTGCTGCAGCATCTTGATTATTTAAAACACACATTTCTGAACACGCTTGCATCCCAGGAATTATTCAAGTCGTGAACACAATAGTCATATTACGGAGATTTGCATCCCCATAAAATACATTTGTAATTTGTTCGTGTTTTAAGGGCAGGACGAGTTATATTCATCCTGCTATGCCTTAATCCAAGGCAATGTGATGTCCTCTCAGCTCATGGATTGTGTGTTTGTGTGACTGAGGGTTTGTGTGTGACTACACATTTGAACACATGATTGATGACACCACTGCTTAATATAAAGGCTGCACATTAAGAGTAGAGAGGAAACAACTACATTAGGGGTCAGGATCAGGAAACGGCTGTCATTCACAAAACCACAATGGTGATTTTGAACACCCCCCTCACATGAGGGAAGGTCTGAGGCTACTCAGCTGGTGTCTCATAAACTATTATCAAGTAGAGGAAGAAATCCGATGCAGTTAAGGGCGCGCAGAAGCGTATCTGTTTCTTTAGTCAGAGTGACAGGAATGTAATTTTGAGTCTATAAATGGCAGTAAAGAGAGCCTTTATTTGGTGCAACATTTCCATTTTATACTCTCCTTCACAACTGAAAATAAAGATTTACGTGAAGCACTGAAAATAATCTGCCTCGTGTACTGCTGTACCACTGTCTGTGCTCGAGTGTCATTGCAAACAGCATCCGTGAATATTGCCATATGGGAACCAAGTGAATGCGGTGGGTTTAGAAATGCCTCTAAAAGTGTCTTCGCTGCTGTCCAGCACTGTGATTTATCTCCTCTCCAATGTGAGGCTGCAATACCTTCACTGAAACAAAATACTCTAAACATCTGGAGCAGATGCTTGTACCTGTGTGTGTGTG
>VUQJ01031888.1:33762-46399 GCA_015108635.1 Andinoacara biseriatus | reverse complement strand
TAAAAGTGTTATTATAAATAGAGCGCATTTCTGACAAAAATCTGACATGTTCTTATAGCTTCAATCAAAGCCAATGGGGCATCTGGTATTATTCTTGCAGAAGAGCAATCAAACTTTCTGTACTGATAATTTAGCTCCAAAGCAGCTTAAACACTGCGATTATCATCATTTAGCTGAACAAGCTTTTGCAGAAGCGGCTGACAAGAGGAGCTGTGTTACATTAGCATATGCTATTGTAGCTGTGCGCGGGGGAGCTATTGAATGTGCAATTACTGGAACTGTGCTGTGAAGCAGAAAAGGGATTGAAAGTTTTCATCACTTTAATTGCTTTTCTGTCTGTAGACATCAGTCTAATGAAAGTGGACAAGATTTAGTTTCAGTTGACCATTGCGCTCTGAGATCCTTGAACTTCTGCAGCTCCCTTCCTCTGAATTTTTACGGTGGTCAGCAAGAACAAAACTTTAAAAGCTCTCCCCTCTTCTTTTGCTCTTGCGCTGTAGATACATGAAATATTTGAATGCCACGCTTGTGACAAAAAGTTCATCTCTACTAATCAGCTGAAACGTCACATGATCACACACTCAGGTAAGGTGATACTGCAAAACCAAGGTGACCTCTTTGCTTTATGTATTCTCTCTGCTCCTCAGAAATAACCTCTGTTTATCTATCACCGATCAGAGAAGCGACCCTACACCTGTGAGATATGCAGTCGATCGTTCAAGCGTCTGGACCAGGTGACGGCTCACAAGATCATCCACAGTGAGGACAAACCGTACAAATGTAAGCTGTGTGGGAAGGAGTTTGCACACCGCAATGTCTACAAGAATCACAAGAAGGTGAGCAAATGTATCACACGTAAAAATCCACTTTAGATTTATAGATTCTATAATTAGGTAAAGATAGAAATTATGTTAATTATATCACCGTATCCTGCTGATTGGTGTTTTTAAAGAGGAGATTCTCCTTGAAAGCCAAAGTCACTTCAAAGTTAGAATTATTAGTGAGGCTGTATTCAATCAGGGTCTCGTTGTTGGCTGTTATCTGTGGGGTCTCTGGGCATTTCCACCCTTGAGGTTCCCTGTGTTTACTTTAGGGATTGAGTTGTCACTCAGATAGATAGGTGGGGGGACAGACGGGCGCTGAGGGAGAGGGTCGGCAAAACAGAAGCACTTTGAAGCTAAAGCCCCTCAAGCTGCTTATCTTCATCAAGTCAACAAACTAAATTAGCTACGGAGCCTTAAGCACGATCCTCTTGCATCAGTTTAAGAAGCCTCCCCGACGTCCGCGCTGAGGCGGGAGGCGGCTTGCATTACACCTTATGAACATGCTGATGCTGCTCGGTTCTCTCTGCAGACGCACTCTGAGGAAAGGCCTTTCCAGTGTGAGGAGTGCAAAGCGCTGTTCCGCACCCCTTTCTCTCTGCAGCGTCATCTTCTCATCCACAATAGTAAGTATTAGCGCAAGTGTGTTCATCACACTCCTCAAACACTGTTCACACAGAATCCCCCCAGCCGGGATGATAAGCAGTAGATAAGTCTGCTGCTATCCAGCTGAAACTGTTGAAAACTGCTCCTGTGTGCGTGCGTGAGTACAGCAGTGTGATTGGCTCGTATGTTTCCTGGTCGGCTGTTCGTTGGCTAATTGTGGGCTGTCAGCCGAGGATTCTTTTGAGCACCATGTCTTGTCCTCATAATTTTTCAGAAGCTGTAAGTAAATGTCGATGTCTCCATACAATACATAGGCATCTTTAATGTTTGTCACATTCTTTCAGAAATAGCCTCTTTAAAACCACTACTAAGTTTTATAGGCTATAGTCCTGATTTTTATTGTTTTTATTGCTGTCTCATCTCTGCCCCTGTGGATATTTCCAGATGCTATAACCCCATCAAAAGCCTCCCTTTTAAGACATCAGTTGTCTGATTGTCTGGTCCTCCCTGGATCTGCTGCTCTGACAGAAACTTTCTCCCTGGACAGCTGAGCTGCAGATGAGCCTTGGCAGGATACAGTAGTCGTCCTCAAACTGAGCCAGATAACAGAGAATGTAAAGCTCGAGGCATTTCCTGCTGCTGTCTCAGGCGGCAAGAAGCAATATAATATCAGGACTTGTATTATGTATCAAGTTCTGCTCGAGGATCAGCGGGCTCAAGGATTGAGTGGGTTATTTCATTGTGCTTTAGTGAGAGAATAGAAATAATATTGAATAAATTTGTCTGTCTTTATGGATTAAAGCTAGCTAAAACATCAGTAGAGCTTTCCAGTAATTGGCCCCATGGTGAGAAAATGAAGCATAAGAGAAACCTAAAGACTGTGTTTGAAAATGCTTCTTGGTCAGATTGATCACAGGCAGACAGCCAAGACATTTAAGTGTTTATGCCTGTGTTACTGTCAGTGTCACTTCTATTAGAAGGTCAAAGGTCTTTGCTCATGGTCTCTGTATTCACCAGTCAAGTGGCAGATTTTTGGCAAGCAAAAACAATACCAAAATATTTTAGGAAGTTTGCCCATGTATATTCTACTCCAACTGACAGATCAAATCATTTGGAACTGTACATCCTGCATTAATGCCATATTTTTCTGCAGAAGAGCATCTCTGAATGTACAATATGTCAAACCTTGAAGCAGATGGGCTGTTGTAAAAATGTGCCAAAAGAACCAAGAAGGCCATACTTGGAATTATTATTGTGATGGTCTGAATAATAAAATGTGCTTCAAAATGTGTTCCAGTATTTTTCAGCTCAGGTTTGAAATGATTTATTCCACCTTCAAAATAGAATTAGAGTTTGGCATGTAGTGTCCCAGAAACTTTAGGTGGATGTTGGGGGTGTGGAGGGGTTAAAGCAGAAAGCAGCGATGCAGGGCAGAGACCACCAAAATTGGGAGGGTGTGCCTGGCATATGACGTGAGGAGAGTGAGGCATGTGAGAGTGTGTGAAGCAGTGTAGCCAAAGCAACCTGCCTGAACTGGCACGCAGGTTTCGCTCTATTTAAACTTTTGGTTCATTCTCATTAAGTCATCACAATGCTTAAGTCCCACATTGTTGAACCCTTTTCTATACATAACTTTTAAAGTTTCAGTGTATTTTGAGTTAAGTCGTGTTTAGACCCCATTTGAGGACCTTCAGAACAACCCCGTGTATGTGCGTGTCTAAATTAAAGCCTGTGCATGTTTATGCAGGCGCACGAGCACCTTATTAACAGACTAAAGCCCCGCGCTCAGTGTGTTAATGGAATAGTTTTGCGAGCGTGCTGCTGCTGACGTTAATCACCATCAAGTGAGCGTTTCTATCTAAATTAAAAAACAAAGCAAACCTCAGCTTTTACTGGCGTTCCTTTTCATTGAGCTGACCATCATCTGCCTCTGTAATAGGAGAACGGATGCAATCTTGTAACCACTTGCTCCCTCTGTCTAAACTACTCTGTGGAAATTGAATGATCTCCATATAATTGAAACATCTTTTCTTGAACAATAGAAGCTGTTGTGTGGAGGCAGAGAGCCGAGGCGTGAAGGAAAACATCAGGCTTCGCTCTCCCAGCAGCTGACATAACTGTCTAAGAGCTGTCTGTCTGGAGTTTTAGGCCTGTTCAGGGAAATGATTAATAAAATAGGGCATGTTTTTTAACTTTTTGACATACATGCCAAACATATGGCAGAGTATTATATTTTATTGTTTACCTTGGCGCATGTTCAGCTACGGATGCACAATAAAAGACAACCAGACCAGTTTAAAGACCGCTGTCTGGGTTTTCTTTGTCGTTATCTGCCCACACAAAAGCCCCGGTGAAATTGGGTCCTGTCTTGTTGTGTGTGATGACTGTGTGTGATGACTGTGTGTTCAGACGTTCAACAATAGCCGAGTGGAAATGGCTCTTACAAATGTTCCTCTTTTCCTTGCTGCAGGTGAGAGAACATTCAAGTGTGACCAGTGTGACGCCACCTTCAAGAGGAAGGACACTCTCAACGTCCACATCCAGGTGGTGCACGACGGCCACAAGAAGTACAAGTGCGACCTGTGTGAGAAGGCTTTTGTCACTCCTTCTGTCCTCAAGAGCCACAAGAAGGTGGGTGAAAATAGCGGGAGCCAGACGACCTCAATCACGCGCAGTGATTGCACGTCTGCTGGGGCTTTGTCCCGAAATTGAGTTCAAACACAATTGTAGTTGTGTTTATTTGAAATGCACACAGACATAACAGTTAGAAGATAGCTTGTGAAAGTTTTGCAAAGTTTTATTCAGATAGTTGCTAAGATTATATGCCATTTTGAGATAAACGTTGCAGTAATGGAAGAATGTTACTAAATTGCAAGTTTAAAACTGATTTTCCATCATCAATCTTCTGCTATCAAGCTAAATTTAGGTTGACATCAATGGTTCGACCATCGATTTTAACAAATATTTCCGCTGTTTTGCATTCAGTCTTCCTCCTTGCCTCGTGAGAGTGATGTATCTAACGGCACTAATATTTCAGACTATCAGATCTGTTGAAAACATGACCGTTGCTGCCCACGCAGCCTTGATTAGAAATGGCAGTTAGTGCATTAGCTCTGCAGGGTTTCTGAACCCCAAACAGATCCCGCTACAGATTGTGAGCCCTAAATCAGACAATGTCCGGTGTAGTTACGGATCAAGATTGAAACCAAACAGTTTCTTGGCACACAGCAAAAGGAAATGTCTCGGAGGTTGTCTCAGAACAGTAGAGCTGAAGACAGGCATGTTGAACTGTCTCGGTGCTCAGGGTGTCTGGAGGCTGCTGAGAAATCTGGCGTTGATCAAAGTCAGGTTGTTGAGGAGATGACAACTTGCTGACTGTGTTTACATGTGTGGAATAACCCCGTTTTTTGGCCACAACTTTGTTGAAATCATTTTTAATATGCACTTTGATATGGTGCAACTGTGTGTTTGAGCAAACCTGGCGTCACAAATGAACACAAATAATTATCACAACCACGTTCTAACTGCAGCGCTACACACAATTCAGAACATATGATGAAAATGAAAAATATATGGCGAACGATAAGAATCTTTTTAACCTCATGAAACATATGAGCCAGATTTCTTATTATCACAGTGAGAGCTTACTTTGAGGCGTTTGTACAGCTGCAGAATAATTATTACAAATTTCTTTCAATTGCTGTCGTTCAGTCGGTGGTTTTTGAAGTTTTTGAAAAAAAATATACATGTTAAACTTAAAAACACAGATTAAAAATAATTGGTTGTTTATCAAAAATAGTTGCCAGTTATATTTTGTTCAACTGTTTGTTTCTGACACCTTTTAGAACAGAAGCAGATGCAGCTACTGGACTTGAATAATTTGATTAATTTCATCAAGTGAATAAATCATATACACTGACCAGCCACTACGTTTGGAACTCATGTTCAACTGCTCATTAACACAGATCATATGGCAGCAACATTTAGTCATGTAGACACAGTTAAGATGATCTGCTGAAGTTCAAACTGAGCCTCAGACTGGAGAAAAGGGGGATTTAAATGACTGAATGTGATGTGGCTGTCGATGCTGCTGATCTACAGAGATTTTCCCGCACAGCCATCTGGTTCACAGAGAATGGTCCAAAAGAGAGAAAATATCCAGGTGGTTCTCTGGGTGAAAATGCCTTGATCCCAGAGGTCAAAGGAGAATGGCCAGACTGATTCAAGCTGATAGAAAGACAACGGTAACCCAAATAACCACTTGTTACAATGAAGTTATGCAGAAGAGCATCTCTGAACCTACAACGCATCAAACCTCGAAGCAGATGGGCTGCAGCAGCAGAAGACCAGGTGCTGCTCCTGTCAGCTGAGAACAGGAAACTGAGGCTACATTTTACAGAGGCTCACCAAAATGAATCAACAGAAGATTTCAGAGCTGTTCCCTGGTCTGTTGAGTCGAGTTCTGCCGCAACATTTGGACAGTAGGGTCAGAATTTGGAATAATCAGCACTTGAATGCTTCACCCTACCTCAGTATTTCTGCAATCCTGTACATGGGGTTTTGGCATGCAAACAGGTGTTTGTGTGTGTGTGGGGGGGGTTCTTGTACACATGTAGCCAAAAGCCTCAGGTACCAAAAAAAAAGTATCAGTTGAGTGCTTGAGAGCCCCTTGAGGGTTAATCAGTGTGAGTTTATCTAGTAGGTTGTTATGGAAACATTTTGTTTGGCCTCACCTGCACCAGGATTTCATGTTACAAGGAGGAGGAAAAAAACAGGAAACTGAGGCTCCATGCTTCATGAAGACTGGAGAACTACCTAAGACTACCTAAAGAAATTACAGGAAAGCTGCCTGAGAGAATTTATGCAATATTTAAGATTAAGGTGGTCACAGCAAAGATGTTGCAAAGATGGATGAAGCTTGTTAGAATTGTAGAAACCCTTTTTATTTATTATTTACTGCATTTCGATTCATGTTTGCACATTTCAATAAATCACTGCACCTATTTCCCATTTTCCGAACAAATTTAAGAAATGATGGGTGACTCAAGATTTTGCACAGTGCTGTGTGTGTCATGGCAGCTTGTGTAAATGAACAGTGATGTTGTACGTAGCTGGCAGAACAGGCTGGAGCTATTCAAAGAGCTCTCTTATATTGCAGTAAATGCTTTTTTCTCAGTGAGCCTGAATTTATGTTCCATAAGAGGGTTTGTGCGTGTGTGTGTGTGTGTGTGTGTGTGTGTGTGTGTGTGTGAGATAGCATGTATGTGCATGCACTGTGTGTTTTGCCAGTCAGTGCCATTCTGGAGGAATGCACAGATGAATGAAAATTGCTGGGTTACTCTGAGTAGTTACAGACATACAAATCATTTTCTCATAAAGAAAAAACCTTTGATAATAACCTACAAACTCCAGTGAATTCCACATTTGCGATTTGAGACGTGATGAAGTTGCAGACGTCACCCCTGACTGTTTATAAAGGTAGAATACAAGCAATTTTTTCTCTGTTTGTGCTAAAAAAAATGCAACACTGCTCCATCTGGGATGCACGTGTTCATATAAATTTATTTTTTTTGTGCATGTTTGTGCATGAGTCAGTATGTGTTTGTGTGTGTGTATTAAAGTGCATTTGTGTGTGTTGAGTGTGGACGGAGCCTTTGTAACGAAACACCAGAGGTGTCAGAGGGACACAGTGGAGTGATGAAGGAAAGGATGAGGGCCCAGAGAGGAGGTGTTCCTGTATTGTTGTACTGCTGTTGAAACTGTCGCTCTGAGTTTGAGCCTTTCATACTCACGATTATTCTCGGGAATTTACAACAGGCCAGGAGGAAGAATTTTAGAGCGTACTTTTCAGCAAGGAGGGGAATGAGGGGGTAGAGTGGGGAAAGGTAGAGGAGCTAGTGCACTCTTGCCACATGTTCTTCTTCTCTGCATGTGCGGCCCTTATGGGTCAGCACTGTGGACAGCTGGAAGGTGAAGGGAGAGGAAGAAGAGGGAGAAGAAAAGGTCTCTTGGGTTTTGGACCCTGGCAGATCTGTATTGTCTGTATTCTTTGATCCAGCAAAACTCACAGAATCAACTATCATGTGAACATGTGCATCTCCATTCGCCAAGTCTCCCACTATCTAGTGTTGCATTGTGGGGGCTGGAGTCACAAATGAAGAAGCACTAAAATTTAATTTGCTTTTTTTTTTTGATACCTTTGTGATAAGTATCTGATGAGTATATGTTCTGACATTGAAATCCAACTATCACCATGGATCACATTTTACTTTGTAATGTAGGAAGGATGTTAAGATGTGAATGTTCCAAATTTTTTTCCTTAACATCCACCATATGTCTCTTTTATCATTTCTCTGCCAGACTCACACGGGGGAGAAGGAGAAGATCTGCCCATACTGCGGGCAAAAGTTCGCCAGCAACGGCACGCTAAGGGTGCACATCCGCAGCCATACAGGTCAGTGGCCCTCCATGGTTCAGTGCTTTGTTAAACTGAGCTCACAGCTGCTGCACCTGCAGGGAAAGTTGTGGAGTATCATATCAGTAAATGTCTGTGGAGCTCACACACTTGAATCTTCAGATTAGCACGAACTACTTAATTTATGCTGCTTTTTGTTTTTTGTTTTTTTACTTTATTTATGACTAGATTAAAAATGTTTGTGTATACGTGTGTTTAGTGATAATTTTGTTACCAAGATTATTCCTGTAATGGTTGCAAGAAGAGGTGAGCACCTTAAAGCAGGATACCAGAAGCAAGTTTTGGCTTGTCCAAAATTTAAATATTTAATCAACAGGCTGAAGTCATGCATAGGCTGACAGCTGGCATAGCAAGGAATCCAAGCAAAGAGCAGGCAAAAGGTAAAATCTAGAAATCAGTCAATACATCGTCGGAAATGAAACAGGGAACTCTGTAGGAAAAATACACAAGGAAAAAGTGAAAAACAAAAATCAAGAAAATACAATGAAACCACAAACAAATGCCTGGAAAGCTTGACAGTACAAAGGCAGTCTGGCGGGAGGCAAAGGGAAGCAGGAGAGTTCATATATTGATTTGATTAGTGCACATTTGAGACAAAAGGTGGGAAAATTATCCCTGTGTTCATGTGCTCCACGGATGCTTGCATGTCCGAGGAACTCATTCTGCCTTGTACGCGTGTGCTTTTAAGTCAGACTGTGAAAACAGCGCAGACTTCCCAAAGACGATGTGTCGTATTTTATTGCTCAGAGTGTTTAAACAAAACAGCAGGATTACTGCAAATAAATATCGCTTCTAGTCCACTCCTGTGTGAAGTAATCTAAGAAAAAAGCAGAAAATGACTAAACAGAAACCCAGAACTGTGTTATTATGTAGTTTGTGACATTATGCACACATTATATGGTTTCACTTTATGGGTGCAAAGTTAAGATGAGAAGATCAAAACCACTCTGTGCACAGTTAACAAATGACACCTCTTATAATAAATAATCTGCTTGCTGTGGCTTCATGTTTAATGTGCAGACATGAGAGTGGTGTTTCAAATCAAATGTTTTCTCCTACTTTGAAGAATGTTGCCTCACAAACGGACCCGATCCTGGTCTGTTCTTGGTAGAATATCAATATCCAAACCACGGATCTCTTCCAAGTGCTCGCGATGGAGCACATTTTAATGCTAGAAAATGGCAAAAAGGTTGGAGCGCTGGTTACACCAGTCTTTGCACCACCACAAAAATAGAGCCCTGCATGTTCATTAAACTGCCTTAAACTGGAAAGCTACACATTCCTGTGCGTTTCCTTACCAACAGACTGGTGCAGAGACCTGGCACGGCCACACACACACTTCTTGGCCTCACTCCCTCTTTTTCTTTCTCTCTGTCTCTGGAAATCTTCTTTTCCTCGCTCCGACGTAAACGTCACCCATTAATACTTGTCTTTTTCGCGGCCGTGTTCCCTCACTGTCGTCTGTTTTTTTGAGGCTTACCTGCTGTAAGCCTCTGAAGCTCAGTAAATGCACTTTGTTATGAAGCCGGCCTAGTGTAGTCAGTGTTTAAATACACAAGATTGCCACCTTCCTTGCAGAATTAGATCTCACGGCACAGTTCAAATTAAAAATAATTTCAGGAGTATTTGCAGAAGCCGGTCAGACCTTCTGTTCAGCTGATGGGTGTTTGTACTGTACGTTTGAGTGGAAGTCCACTGACAAGCCTACCACGCTTTGTCAACAGCCCTCTTTGTATCTGTGTGTGCGTGAGCTGTGTTTGTGTGTTTGCGTACATGTGTATGTGTGAAGGCCAAACTAACAGAAAGGGAGAATGTATACCAGTGTGGTCTGCAGCTCAGTCTGATCGTATTTATATAGAATAAACAAAAGCAAGGAATGCTGGGGGAGGGGTGGGAGCCAAGGGGACACCTAAAAGAAAGAAAGGAGCAAAGAGAGAAAAGACCACTCCAAGAAAGCATCCAGCCGGATGACCCTCGACCCTTACTAGCTGTAAATCTGTCCTGTTTTTCTATAGACTTTTTTTGTTGTTTGTTGTTTGTTGTGTTTTTGTGTGAGAGGGGAAAAAAAAAGAAAAAAGCTCTGGTGAGCGGTGTGAGTCGTTCCCTGAGCGACAATCCCGACAAGAGTCATCTTGTTCTCACACATTGAAGAGTGATTTCACACAGTCATGTAGCTCATCTGTGAATATGTAGATAAAATGACCCTGCTAGTACGAGTACAAATCTCTACAACCGCTTGTTTTTCCATGGGTGATCTCTTAAAGAAGGCCACCAGCTGAGGTAGTTGCCTTTTTAAATCTGCAGCTTCTCTGGATGGAAGGCAGGAAAAGCTTGATCTTGTTTGTCTCCCTGCTTCACAGGAACGAGTCAGCGTTGGTTATTTACCTGCCGATCCTCGGAGATTTCCTTCCCCTATCACTTTACCATCAAACACTGTGGAACATTATTAGAGAAACAGGCGAGTAAAGTGTGAAATAGATTAAAGGGACATTTGTAAGAAAATCAACTTAAGAGCATTAAATTATTTGGAAGACATGTAGCGTGTATGTGACTTGAATTTACTTTCAGCTTAATTTTGGTTAGAACATCGTGTTGGGCAAATTAGTTTTAGTGCCACAAAGACAGACGTCTTTGTGACAGAGCAGCCTTTATGAGCTCACCCATAAAATGTGAGCTGTCAAAAAGCTGGACGAGGACACCGTGGAACTCGGTAGTCATGATGGATGTTTCTATCGTTTTCGAAATCATTCTGTTTGGCCCTGTGATGGAGCGAATATGTTCTAATCCACATCACAGCTCAGTGAGAGCAGATTTTCCCACCATGTGTGCCATGAAGTGGTGAATAACTGTAGTGGGGTCATGAAAATTATTTGTGCCAAGGGAAAATGTTGACAGAGCCCAGTGACTTGCCGCTACACTGACATCATAGGACATTTCATGTTGGCAACAAACAGTGTAAGCCCATGAGCCGCATTACAACTAATTGGTGTGCGCATTTTAACGCTTTAAAAATTAAACTCCAACATTCAGACTTTTCTCTCATGCAGTCAAGGCAGCGGATTCCACTGAAACCTTGTTGTGAATTTAAATTCATAATTATCCCTTAACCAACAAATTAAAAGCAAATTTTCAAGTAAATTGAGCAAGAAGAAACACGAGATAGATAAACTCAAACGCATCAACTTTAAATAATATGCTTTTCCCTTTTTCTCCTGTCATATGTAGCATAATAATGGTGGGTGCTCATCGTAAACATGGCCAGATTTTCATATAATGATATCAGCGTACGTGCAAGAGATCCCTGTGAGAGCCCACTTTGCTTCCTGTTTCAGTTTCTTCTATTCCTATAGCAGCGCTGATGCGGAGGTCTTTTTCCCATCATTCAGGTGGAGACTGCCGTGCTCCTCAAGCACCAGTATAAATGGTTTCAGACTATACAGTTTTCACGTGCAACAACCAATGTGGTGGCCGTAAATGATGCTTTAAAGGGAGAGGAGCCAAAATGGTTTGTTTCAGACAGTGGTTGAACTGCATTGAGGGCCATTATAAGATAATTAAGAATTGTTTTGAGCTGCAAGTCATGCAAAACTCTTCTAGTTGAATAAAATCTAGCGCACAATCAGTCCTGTTTAAATTGCTGTCTGGGATGGGATGCATCGACTCCACTATTTGTCACTAAGCACGAATGGGTTAAAAGAAGCACATTAGCCCTAAATACCCTTAGATTAATCCAAGTACTGCAACAGGACAAGGTTAAGTACACAGAGAGACATTAGAGAGAAGATTACTGTAATCAGATTTCTAATTTAAGTCTCATCTTGCATTGCTTAAAGAAAAAAAACTGATTCAATCAGCTATGAAACATGGTGAGTTTGATAGAGAGAGATATAGAGATTTTCATAAAAAATATTTTCCCTCAGAGAAGTAAGAAAAGCATCAGCTGTCTTCATCCTTGTAGTTTCAGCTCTAATCTGTGTCATCTGATTGGATAGATTAAGTCAAAAAGGGCTTGTATGTGCACTATCTGATTTTTATGCATTTGGGTTCACAATTCTAATAAACGATGAAACTAATAACTGAAAAAAATTGTTTAAATGGCTCAATAGACAGAAACCTGACTCAGCACCTGATGCTGATGACAGATATTAATTAAAGCTTAAGTGGCAAACATCAATAATCTTGAAACTTTTCTGCTTACTGCAGTTTTTCTGCAGTATCGCAACTATCTCTTTCCACAATCTGGGAACCAGTCATCCGGTCTGCTAATTTAGTCTCTGGGGGCAGTTTATTGGGGGATATCAATGTAGCCTGCGGTCAAAACTTCCTGTTAGGTCTGCTGTTACAAATGTAGCTACATTTAAAAATGTTAAATTATTGCCAGACAATAAAGAATCCATGTGAGATTACATTTTGGCAACTTCAGTCCCTCCTTTTCTCGCCACGCATACTCTTTACCTCCACGCAACCAAAGCCCACTTAATCCGGATTGGTCAGTATAACTCCAGCTATAGGCTACGAATGAATACTGTCTTCACAGGCAGGTATCTGATTACCTTTTACATGAGCCACATTTACATACAAATAACCTGTTAATGCCATCACTTTTAACAGCTTGATGAACCTCGCCACCCTGACAAGTTGAAAAGAATGAGATCTCACTGGCGTAGGCCACCAGATAATCATTAGTGCTGAACTCCACATTCTGATATTAACAGGTTGTATACAGTAGATAATT
>VUQJ01031888.1:11456-21580 GCA_015108635.1 Andinoacara biseriatus | reverse complement strand
TACTTATTGGTTACCTTTTGCCAGCAACGCTTACCTATTCTGGGTGGGTGTATCCAAACTTTTGACTGGTACTGTACATAAAATTGAAATTATTAAAAAAAAAATGAAATACAGAAACAAATAAAAGCTGAAATAACAATTTATGTTATATTTTATAAATAATTATAAATAATAAATAAATTATAAATAATTCAGTTATATTTTGATTTATTGTTCATTTTAAAAATATATGAGAATTTTGGCACTTTTGGTCCTCTGTACCACCAGCCACAGTCTGTTCTTTCTTGTTTTTAAATGGCTTTGTGTAAATGTGATGGCATGCTGGCACATGGCCAGATGTGTAGAAGAGTTGGGGCTCACTAAGAGGCAGATAGTGATCTTTCTTCTCTAGAGGGGCCCAGTGGGCTGATTCGCATAAACACATTTAGAGGATCAGAGGACGAAATTACTCTCTGCTCATAATGCTGCAGGAGTATTAATTATTCTCAGAAAGTGAGGAGGGAACATGCGACAGAATTTGTCTTAAGTGTTTCGGAAAAAAAAAAAAAATCTCTGTGCTTTTGTTTTGATCCAATTTAGCATTTTTCTGTTTTTAATTTATAAAGCCACAACTGTCCTGAGGGAAAAAAATGTGAAAAATCTCATGAAAATCAAACTCACCAAACTTTGGTCGTGAATAAAGACAAGAGATTCTGGGATGCAGGACAGCTTTCAGCATTATTAATATTACAGACATTGAAAGGAAAGTTTTTTGGGTTTTTTTGTAGCTTTTTTTCTTGATTTGACCTGGTCACAGAGACACACATTCATGTAAGCTGCTTTTTCTTGTAGTCATAACAGTCAAATCTGCACACACAGATGTTGCACATTTTTTTGGTTTAGTGTGACTAACAGTTTCCAACAGCATCATTATCTCTCATGTCTATCGTGAATAAATATAGATAAGTCTCCTTTGAAATCAAAGAAAAAGAGATGTTATTCAAAACTCCTGAACTTGCCTAAAAATAATGAGTTTTTTCAAAGTGATTTCAGTATGAAAAGCAATGACCTTTTCCTGTTTATTATTATTGCTACATAACAAACAGGAGCCGCAAATGGCTTTATTTATTTATTTATTTTCAAAATTGCGGATGTAGCTTTTTCTTTGCAATTCTGAAAACAAGACTGAAATCATGACGCAAACATCCACAGTCCCATGACGCAGTTCCATTTTCCCCTGTCACGATTTCCCAGACTCCCTCATTTCTACGTGCTGCCACCACTGGGTAGCTCTCAATATCCTGATAACAGAGGCATCAATATTAGAAAACTTCAGTGCAGCAACTCGGTGCATAAATATAAACATACACAAAACAGTAAGAGGATTATGTGACAGAGACACATCAGGAGGATTATAGGAGAAGCATGGCAAAGTAGCTAAGGGGTTGCTTCGCTGCTGTAGCTAATGGCAGCAAAACTATGTGTTAGTCAAGCTTTATGGTGAAACACAATGCAACTAAGGTTTTGATTGGGGATCAAGCCGTTAGGCCACTACCCGTCATACAGTTCGAGTGCATTGTGGATTTGGTGGCGGTCATGGGTGGGAGCCCTGATTGTGTGATATCCGGCCGCCAAACCTGGGTACAGGGACATGAAATAGTAAGAATTAGTAACCTGCAATATGTAATAATAGTTAGCCAAGGCATGTTTTCATGTTGCTTATGCTAGTTAGCCATATGGAGCTGATTCTATATATTTAAAGCACTCTAGTCTTGAAATGTGAACGGTTAAAGATTGTTTAGGCAGATTTAGCTCCAAGCTGAAACCACTGCCCAAAATTCAACAAATGAACATTGATTTTGAGAATTGTTACACCCTTGGGCCCAAGTTAAAGCAAATGTAGAGCAAAATTATGCCAACAAGATATTAAACCAGTGGAATGACAAAATCTAATAACCACACCTCCTGCTAAAAGTGCTCTAACATGCTCCCAAATGTAGGACTCAGGAGCCAGGTGGAGCTTTAAACTAAAATACGCTCCCATATTCACTAAGAATCATCTACAGTTGTCGACTAAAGACACACAATGAGACACACAATCAGTATCCCATTCGTCTCCAGTGAAGCATCCCTGGAACACGTCTCTCAGCGACATCCAGCGTTCATCTGGATTCTTTTTCCCAGCTTTGGACGAGACATGTTCGTGTAAATAATTCAACATATAAACTATTAGAAATAATAGAAATAACATATGGATTTTATTTTGGGGTGGATTTTGAGTCAGACAAAGAGATCACACGGTCCCAAGAACATTTTCCAGACGAGCTGGAGGGGCTCTGGATGCAGCGTCTGTCAAAACAGCATTAAAATGTTGCCGAAGCATCGAGCAACATCTGGGTTACCATGAGAAGCGGAGGCCCCTCTCGGTCTCTCATCAGCTGCTGTCCCACTTTCACTTTCAAAACTGAGAATATTTTTCCTGACACTGCATCGAATTTAAAGATTGTCAGAGCAACATGAAAAACAACATGATAGCACATCAACGCAAATGTCAAAGCCCACCTGAAAAACTGTCGATGTGGTATCATGTGATGGCTCTGCTGCTTTCATTCATAGCTCCTATTTTTGCCGTTCACCCACAGATGGAAGCTGTCTGTGAGATTTTCTGAATGTAATTCATAGCACTGACGTTCTTCGCAGATGGAGCGAGGAGGACGCATGCTGTGATTCTCCAAGCTGTATGTTAAACTGCAGCTGAACGCCAGCCATTGGCGGATTATCCTGATTGATAGAGGGCCCTGAAGTCATTTGTACAGTGTAAAATGCCTCATTTAAGATGGATGTTAAGTTGCGTGCATCACCCCCTCCCCCTGCTACCAGTGTGGAGAAAAGAGATGTTCCTGTTGCCAAGCAAAAGAATAATCCGATGATGCCAGATTGAAATAAAGTGTGTTTAAATAGTGTAATTGTGACTCCTAAAACCCTGTATCTGTTGTGTTCTGTAGGTTTGTGACCTTTCATTCAGCTTGAAGAAGATGCTCAGTAGACATAAGCTGACACACAACCCCAACCGACCGATGGCGGAGTGCCAGCTGTGCCATAAGAAGTTCACCAGGAATGACTACCTCAAAGTACATATGGAGAATGTCCACGGGGAAACGGAGAGCTAGAGCCAATTAAGGAAACACTGGCTGAAAACGAGATCTCATTCTTCAGATAAACTTCAGTCTGGTGCTCCAAGCTGATACAAAGATAGAAAGATAGCAGATATGTTGCTATTAACTATACATGCATGTAGGATATGGAAAACATTAAGGCGAGTATTTCAAAAACACTGACTGTACATTTGTAGTTTTTTTTTTTGTGGCCATACTGTTTCCATATTGTTTTTGCATATCTGAACAAACAGAATCCCAGATATGTTTGATCCGCCTCCGGAGTCACCGTGTCTGCTCCGGTCTTTCTGAAGTCTAATCGGTGTTACTGTACATACTGCCACAACGTGACCCATTCCACTGTTGTCTGAATACCTTACTGTACAGTTGTGGCCAGTTATGAAATGATGAAAACTGCGACCAAAAAACCTTTCTGTGCACTTTAGTTTTAACAGCACATTTTCTATGTGTTCTCCATGTTTTTCTTTTCCATTTTGTTAGGGAGGACCAATAAAGCATCAGTCTCCAAGGCTGAAAAATAAAGCCAGTGAAGTGACAAAAACTGCACTTCTCAGCTAAAGTTCTCAGCTGCATGGAGCCATAAACCGGATTCTGACCATATTTGTGGTGTTGGTGCCATTTTGAGCATTTTAATGCAATTATCTGACAAATTACATGGCCGGTTCTGTGGTAGACTGTGTTTTGGTTTTGGTGAGTAAAATTCTGGTATTTTATTCAGCAATAATTGCCAGGTATCTGTGCCTACGCATTGGAGGCATAATCTATGAATGCAGATGTTAATTAACAGTTAACTCAGCCTCTCTCAGCCAAATATGGTAGTTTTTGGCTCCAAAAATAACAAAATGCATGGGCCGTAATGATGAGCTGCAGGCTTTAAAATGAGTGGCGTCAAGATGTCCACGTCAATTGTTTATATCCGGTCTGAGGTCCAAACGAGTTTAAATGTACTGTACTGTTTTAGAAGCACGCTGCACACGTATTCCACTGTGAGTTGCAAAGTAGAGCTCTGGAAACAGCTCATACATTGTTTTTACATGATAGCCGAAGAGTATGAACATACTGTTGTTGCATCTTTCTGTAGATCTGTTTTTTTTTTGTGGTTTTTTTTGGATGCATTTGTTGGGTATCACCGTCGTCTTCATCTTAAGGAATGGGCACCTTGTTGTATGGAAACCAGTGGTGCTTAAAGCCCGTTACCTGTTTTTCATGTCACGGATTTGTGGACAGATGTTTCCCCAAATCTGAACCCAAAGGAAAACGCAAAGTACTGTTTCTGTTGACTCTTGTGAGGAATTGTTGAGTATGGTTTCATATAAATGTCCCAACAGTGTTGTGCCTTACAGTATCTGTTTACATTGTTCCTCGTAAATCATTCTTCAAACCAGAACATTTATTTCCAATAAAAGTGCACTTCTTTCCATTTGCTTCCTCATTTGCCGGCGCCTTTGATTAATGCCCATTTTCCAGCAGCTTATTCTGAGACTGTAAATTGTCACTTCACACTTTTACATTTTAAAATGTTTAAAACCTCATCGCCTATCAAACATCAATTTCCCCTACTCTTTGTAATTATGTGTTTGCGGACTGTTGACAAGGTGGGGGTTGGTACAAGAAAAAGAGGCTTTGAGAGTTGATTAAAAGTGTTCGGTTCTCGTTGTTAATCTAACCCCTATTCTTAGGTTGGCCGTCTGCTGGGAGTGAAGGCTAATTAAGGCTTTTTTCCTCCCTTTCTGAAGCCACAGTCACCACTTGCCTGATCTGTAAAGCCACACACTAAAGAGTGCCTCTGATGGTTTCTCTCTGTGGATGCAGGGACTCTTTCTCACATCTGTCCCTGTGCAGAGGCTATCTGCTATCTCAGGATTTGACTGTGAGAATCTTCTAAATGGACTGAAGTGGGAGAGTTCTGTGTGTTATTCATACTTGGTAAATCTTGCCACGTGTGCCTTTGGTTTCCTGAAAAAAGCATAACTGTTACAGGATGTCCTTTTTCATATCTTTGAGAGTGTGCTGGTTTTTCAACAATTAATTCATTTCTGGTCTTCATGTTAGATTACATTTTAGCTCCACTGCACAGAAATAAAAACTTGCAGGATGTCTCTGGGCTCCTGACAGTTTTCCAGAGGAGCATGGTTAGCAAGGATTCTCAGATCACATGCGGCTGCTTTAACCGGCTTTCCCTCTGGAGTATGGTTCACCACATGGCCACGCAGGGCATGGCCTGAGCCGCCAGGCCACGCTGAGGCCCACGCTGAGGCCCACGCTGTCCGCGAAGCTCGTGCTACGCACCGTCTGCTCTTTAGTGGCGAGTCCTCCAGGCCATACTGACGCACTCTTAAATACAGTGGCATTTATACTGCATCTTGTAAACCGTAGCAATAGTAGGAATTTACAACAGTGGAATATTATTGTCTGCCACATATCAAACTAAACCGGCTGACAGGTCAGACTGGGTGTTGAGATGTCCCTGCTTTTGATTATCGCTCTGTTCTCTTAAGCTTGGGTCTGTAACAACATGTCTCGCCTGTCATAGTCCGTGTCTCTGCTTTTCCATTTTACTCTTACAACACTGGATTTTCTCATGGGATTTCTCAGTGACCCAGTGATCTTGTCCTCCACTTCAATCACTTTTTTTTTTTTAACCCTGCGTGCATCCCTGCCTGCATGTGTCTCTCCCTTCCTGATGGGTGTATCATGCCAAAGCACCCAGTCAATGTGTTTCTAATTACATGTTTTTACTGGAAGCCCCAGTTTCCTGTGTTGCCTCCCCATTTGTGAGTGTGGGCCAGACTGGGTTCCAACCAACGTCCACAGAGCCAAACGCCAGCCCCGCCCACTGCACAGGAGTGTTATTACCTCGCCGGCGCAAATTTATGGCAAACCACTGTCACGTTCGGAATGACACGGACACGCTTGTCTGACCCCTGTGTTTGGCTGGTGTTTTGTAGCAACAGGTAGCCGTCCCCTCGGCGGACCAGAATAAAGTGGAATGTGTGTGCCATGCAGAAGAATTTTAATAGGATTGGGCGGGGTGTGTTTGGGTATTCTGGGTCACCCTTTCAGCAGTGATGGACATTCCCTTCAAGCCATATTTCCATGGAAGCAGACTGTGGGTCTTGGGTACCTAAAAATCCTTGACACTAAAAACCAGCGAAAGGTCAAACGCTTGACAGAAACCTGCCTGTCCGAAGGAAAAAAAAAAAAACACCATTCCAATAATATTCTCTCTGGTTTGGTGATTTACAGGATGGTTCTAATTTAATCTTCAGACATCACTCCAGGCAAAAAAAAAAAAAGTGGTATATCAGGTCAGGTAGACAGGGATTATTTCTTCAGGAGGAAATTGGGAGAGGAACTATTATTAAGCAGCACACCCTCCACCCCCACCCTGCTTAGAGCACTGAAGGGAGATAACAACAATCAAACAAAAGTTCTGGAATTTTTTTTATTAGCTTTGCAACGTGTCATTTAAGACATTTGCTTTTAAAGCTCTGGTAAGGAATATTTTTTTATTTTAAGAATGGATCAAATGTGTAATGGAAACATGGTTGCCTGCAGTGACAAGACCGTTTTTATTCCTGTCTCATCATGTACATCACATTCTATGGCATGGAGAATTTCACTAGTTAGTGAATTGAATTCTATTGCTTTGGTTTTATAGGCTAAACCAATCTCATCATTACCCTGCAAACATGGTTACAAAAGTGACTTTCTTTTCCCGGTTAAAATGGCTCAGTGTGACTGCAAAACCTGCATCGTAAACAGCCTGTCAGACCATCTCTTACACAGCCAAAAAAAACACCAAAGATATTATTGCAACAATTTTTTTTAATACGTTTGATTCTAGACTGGACTATTGTAATACAATATTATCAGACTATCCTAAAAGCTCCCTGAAAACCCTTCAGCTGATCCAGCTGACAGGGACCAAAAAGAGAGCATATTTCTCCCATATTGACTTCTCTTCAATTGTCATTATTAATCTCTGGCTCTCTTCCACAGCGTGTCTTTTGTCTGGTCTGGCTCCCCTCACCCCCAACCGATTACGGCAGATGGCTGGCCCTCCCTGAGCCTGGTTCTGCCGGAGGTTTCTTCCTGTTAAAAGGGAGTTTTTCCTTCCCACTGTTGCCAAGTGCTTGCTCATTAGGTGGTCATTTTGACTGGTAGATTTTCTCTGTAATTATTGTAGGGTCTTTACCTTACAATATAAAGCGCCATCTTCAACTCTTTAACGTCAGAGTTTTGGCTGCTACCATGTTCGTTTTTTGAAACCAAAAACTGCGTTATATGGCTGAAAAGGTGGAGCATAAAGTTAAGCTGGGTTAGCAAGCTGCATTCACAAACAGTGTGAGTGCAAAGCTGACATACACATATTGGCTAGACTAAGAAAATACTAGAACTTTACTCACCAGAACAGATGCACATTCTTCATGTGCGGTCTGTAACACACAGAAAGCCACAATATTACTCCAATAATCTATTAAAATGTTTAATAAAAGACACCAATCCACCAATGCTGATCTGGATACCTGTCAATCTATGTGGCCACGCCCCTAACTCGGTTATGTAGATGGATGAGTTATGAAAGATTCACCACTCAGAGTTGTTATGAAAGAGAAAACAATCCAAACCCCATTTTTATTACCAGGCTATTAACATGATTTTTAATGCTTTGAAGTTTGACATTTTAACATCTGTGGTGACTGACTCATAAGTTGGAGCCAACCTCATGTGGCACCTGTTTTGGATCGCCTTGAAGTTTTTGCAACGTCAGCATTCTCTTCATTTTTCAGTTCTGGAGATTACCCCGTGGCTGGGTAGTGTATACTCAAAGTCAGTTTTTTTTGCATTTTTGTCACACTTACTATTTCAGATAATCAAACTTTAATGTTAGACAAAGAAAACCTAAGTAAATAAAAAATGCAGTTTTTAAATAATTATTTCTTTTATTAAGGGAAAAAAGCTATCCAGTCCTGGCCCTGTGTGAAAAAGGAATTACCCCCTAAACCTAATAACTGGTTGTGCCACCCTTCAATCAGTCAAAACTTTATTCCCTAAAACTTTATTTATATAACACTTTTCATGCAATAAAGATGCAGCTCAAAGTTTTGTACCCTTGAACTTCAATGAAGCATTTGCTTTACCTGGAAGTGAGTCTTTCACATCACTGTAGGGGAATTTAGGACCACTGTTTTTTTCTGAATTGTTTTAATTCAGCCACTCTTGAGGGTTTTTGAGCATGATGGCCTGTTTAAGGTCATGCCAAAGCACTTCAATCGGATTTAAGTCTGGATTTTGACTAGGCCACTCCAAAACCTTATTTATGTTTTCCAAAGGTGGACTTGCTGGTGTGGTTTGGATCATTGTGCTGCTGCATAACACAAATGCACTTGAGCTTCAGGGCATGAACAGATGCCCGTACATTGTCCTTCAGGTTTTTCTGGTACAGAGCAAAATTCATGGTTCCATTAATTACGGCAAATCTTCCATGTACTGAAGCAACAAAGCAGCATTCTTTCTTATGGTTAAATTATGAATACTGACCTTAATTGAAGCAAGTGAGGTCTGCAGTTCTTTATATGTTGTTCTGGGTTCTTTTGTGACCCCTTGGATGAGTCCACAATGTGATCTCGGAGCAATTTTGGTCAGCTGGCCACTTCTGGGAAGGATCACCACCGTTCCAAGTTTTCTCCATTTGTGCATAATGGCTCTCACCGTAGTTTGCAGGAATCCAAAAGCCTTAGAAATGGCTTTATAACCATTTCCAGACTGATAGATGTTAATGACTTTATTTCTCAGCCCGGTCTGTAGATTGTGGTACAATGAGCTGCTTTTTAAGATGTTTTAGCCCACTTCACTTTGTTCTATTTAAGCGATTTCTGGAATCAACAGGTCTCGCAGTGATCAGGCCTGGAGGGTGGGGTGGCTAATGAAATTGAACTCAGCGGCCAGGTATGTTAAAATCATTTCAAAACTGCATTTTGTATTTGCTCAGGTTATCTTTGTCTTATATTAAAATTTGTTTGATGATCTGAAATGTTTAGGTATGAAAAATATGCAAAAAGTTAAGAAATCAGGAAGGGAGCAAATACTTTTACTTCAAACTTGGAACTTGATTCCAAATGAATGCCTCATTTTTTCAGTATGTATAAACAGGAACTGTAGGAGAGTAGTACAGAGAACCTGTCATCCCTGAATAAGAGTGAACAGAACTGTCATCATCATCATCATCATCATAAAAAATACTGTCCTTTACTTTTTTCTGATAGATATGGCAATTTTTCACATAAAATGCCATCATTTAGCAAATGCCTGCTGATTAAAAAAAAAATATTACAATATACATGTTGCATAATGTATTTGAAAACTTGTGGTTCTGGAATAGCTCACAAGCGCCCCCTATAGTAGAAAACAGGGACTTCTAAAACTGGAAGTTCTTGCCAATCAGAAGTTCTCTGCTGATAAATGTTTTAATATGTCGACTTTGTTTTACAGCCTATTTCTACTGCCCCAAGTGGCCAAACACATCACACCATACTGGTTTGAACATTGATACTGATCCTGTCATTTTGTATCAGATTGCGGTTCCCATGTATGAAAACCCTATTCAAAACCAGAAATATGGGAATCAGCATGATATGGTTGTTTATGTTTCAACAGCCTGCAGGAAATGTAACCACATTTAAAGCACTGGAGCACAATGGAGCCTTGGACGCAGAGTCGTGAGAAAGACGAGAACTCAACAAAATACTAAAGCAAAGAGCTCGCCAGGAAACGCTCCATAAGAATGATGGAGATTTATCTCATTTTCCCAGTTTTGTCCTCTTTGGGAAGGCAAACCCTCCAAGAATAGCTCAGCCTAAACCAAGCTGCTAATTCCAATAAACAAGAATGTTGACTTGTCCTAACTGCGAAGAAATACACAAGATAAAAGGTCCTTCAGTACGTCACTGAACATAGAGGCTCATT
>VUQJ01031885.1:0-13478 GCA_015108635.1 Andinoacara biseriatus | reverse complement strand
TCATCTGCATGTATTGAATTACTCATCAAATAAAACGAATTGTACTGAAATGTATGTCTAATTTCTTATGTACAATGTTCTCTCATTTAGTGAGTAAAAGTAAGACATGTCAAACTAAGAACCTAAGTAAAACATGACATGACACGGTGCATGTTTACAATGACTAACTGCAGAAAAAAAGAAATTGTTAAAAAATTTGATTTAAATTTTTATGTGTCACATCTGGACACAACCATCTCAAATTATTTAAAGAATTTAAATGTGAACTCATTCAATAACTGAGGATTTTTAGGCAAACACTCATTTCTTTTGTGCTCAGTGAGAGAAGTGCGCTCTTGCATTGTCCTGCCAGAATTTTAAGCCTGGGCTTGAATGTAGTCAGAGCCAGTCTCAGCTATTAGTTCATCCTTTCCTCTGTCTATCTCTCTGTCTTGATATGGCCAAACTCACATGCGAGTTGGTCTGTGAGTTTCCTTGGACGCTTCACCATTACCGTAAGGACTGCAAAATCTGCGCCGCTAAAACAGAAAGCGCTGAACAAGATTTTAGGTGGTCATTTCTGTTTTGGTATTGGGTTCGGGTCCGCATGAGTCATCATTTCGTTCCGGACCGAGGTCCACCATTTGGGGATGCCTGTTCTAATGCATTCATGCTGGTGGACTAAAGAGGGGAAAGGAGTTAATGTATAGTTCCTGACTTTGGTACCTGACTTTTTGAGTTACACAGACACAAATTTGTAGTTTAGGTATGCACCAATATATCTGGTGAAGATCAGTATTGGCTGATACTGATCTTCACCAGATATATTGGTGCATACCTGCTGACTGATATCAGTGCTTAAAAAACCGAACATATAGAATACTAGTGTTGGCTGATACTGACCTTGCTCATGGATATCTGCAAATACTGAAATACTTTACAGTTCAGTTATTGCTTTGTAATAAATGGCACCGGCTTTTAGTCAAACTGTTACTTTAAAGAATAAGATAAGAATATCACCATCAGTGCATCCCCACTTTTGATAGGAAGAATTGACAGGAAGAAATTTTTGATTAATATTCAAATTAGCATCTTTTATTTGTGATAGACTTAATCCACATACAGTGACTGAGAGGAGTTAAAAAACAGATGGATGGATGGATGGATGGAAGTAAGGAGTATCCATAGTCTAATTGGAATTTTGCTCATGTTCAGGTTCAGTGGAGCTTTTCTGGAAATACATGAGGTCACAGCTGCTTTCAGTCAAACACAGTACGACACTGTTACTTGTGAGGGTGACAGTTTTTGAGTCAGATTTTGAGTCAATTTTACCTTCATTACTAAACTCAGAATTTATCAAAGCTGTAAGAAAATAATAATCTATTCACTGTGGAGTATGGAGCGGACTACAAATTAGCAGCTGCAGTTGGTACAAAAATATTAAGACAGAACTACAAAAAACTGTACAGACAGAAGGGACAGGCTTTGATGATTCTTACCAATTTCTAAGTGGACATCAGGGTACAGTTCTTTCAACTTTTCGGCCACGCTGTCAGTCTGGATGCGAGCCAACTGCAACACAAGTTCCCCTCAGATTACATTCAGTGTCTTTTCATAGATTTCTAACAGAGCCAGGCAGTATTAAATCAGTATCACAGACTGGAGGAAGAACAGTTATCATAAAAACGCATTTCTGAGGTAGGATTGTGTTATCTCTGCAAAGAGGAGCTCCAGACATCTTCTTCTGAACAATAAAATCAGATAATTTACAACTGAATCCAAAGTCTCTATATGGCCTTTGTTCAGCTTTAAAATCTAGCTAAATCGACATTAAAGTCATATCCTGCCTGAAGATAGCACACATAATGTACATTAAACTCATTATTTGATAATAATGCAATATACTGTACCTGGCTCTTGCGGGTTCCAATTCGAATGACTCGGCTAACCTTGCCATTTCCATCCTGCTAGAACATAAACCAGATCAGCCACAAAATAATAATTAAAAAAAAATAAGCTCACTTTCTCCCCCTTCCAAAATATTTTCTGTGATATCTTCAATCAGCACAATTACACCATCTGTGACTAATGTATAAATGAACTAAACCCTCTCTGCAGGCCTCACCCTGATGTACTTGTAAGGTCCTTCCTCCATGATCCTGTGAATCCACACTGAGGTTCTGCACTGTAGAGGCTATTGTGTCCACTGTGTGTCTGGGACTGACTGCTGCGTCTCGGTAAGGAGCTGTGCTGAGGTCATATAGCCTCTTGATACTAAACAGTGTTCTTTCTTACTGGACCCAACTGTCTCCTCCTCCTCCCCATCAAGGACCTCCACCCCTACATCTCTCTGGTTCCAAAAGATAAGTGCACCTTTTCACTGAGTCAGTTATAAAAATGGCAGTTAAGGCGGGTCCTGGTTGTAAGGTGTGGTCATAGGGAAAACTTTACTTTTCTGGCACTATTTTCTGATTAGACAGAGGCCAAAAGCACAGTTGTCACATGTGAAGAAATATCTAGATAACACTGCTGACTGCTTTTATCTGAGACACACAAGGTTGAAATACATAATTCAGTGGCAAAATCTCACATTATTCCTTGAGTAAAAACTGTTTTGTTTTAATAAGACCTTGACTGGAAATGTTTATTTCATTGTATTCCTGGTTAGACTTGGCCTACAGGATTGGCTGATGGTTTAACCAGCAGTGACTGTGTATAATACTGTCACTGTGAAAGCACCACCCACATAAACAACAGTATTCTGTATTTGTTCATTTTCTGTAGTTTAAAACTAAAAATACTGTCAAATAAATGCTATTTTTCACACAGTCACACAGCAGGTAGCTCCACATGTTTCATTTGCCCTAAGAACTATGATATAGTTTAATAATTATTAATTAAAAGAACTGATAATTCACTCATTTCTGTAAATGCTATGAATTTATGACAGTATTCATATTATAACATTAAACCTATCCCTATTAAAATTCTCATTATTGCATCACACCCCTTATTTATGACATTATTTTAATTATTTACTTACTCGTGTAAGTAAATGGCTCAGGCATAACGTTTAGGAGTTAAGGGGATAAAAAAAGTTTGAATTCTGTAAACTGCAATAAAAAAAATCTATAATTGTACGTTTCTTTACTCGGGGACATCATAACTCTGCATACTGTAGCCGAGGTCAGCAAGCGGCATTCGGTATTAGTGACCAACAACAAGAAGTGTTTATTTTGATAAAATATTGAACTTTCAAATGTGTTTGCGGCGAATTTTAAAGCATTTACGCTACATAACTTTGGGGCGGGAGCAAAATCCGTGCTATCCATTCGATGAAGGGCAAATATCAGGCAGAACAACCAGCTTGATGCCAAACGCTTCTGGACTTGGAGCGTGGGCTGAGCCGGCAGCTGAGTGTACTGAGTTTTTCTGCGACAGTAGCTAAGACACCAACATGTGACGTTTAAACAAGTAACCAAAAACACAACCTCTAAGGTTAGCGGTCGCTGTTTTGGTGACATTTATGACATTTACAATAATTTTCAAAAGCCAAGTTAATGGGATGTTGAGTAGCTCCGTCGTAATTAACGTTCCGAAGTCAAACTGAAACATTTAGCTTTTCGGAGCTACTCTAGCTGTCACGTTTGATAACGCTCCCCGCCTTCCTTCTGCCCAATGGAGAGAAGAATTCGCAGAAAGGCATAAATGTCAGCCAATCACCGAGCGCTACAGATGACGAAATTTACGCACAATGTGTTAGAGCTGAACGTTCGGCATGACCACCAGGAAGATCTGATTGGAAAAATAAAGCAAAACCTACCTGAGAACTTGCTTCTTTCGACATGTCGGTGATGCACGAATCAACGGTGCGCTTTGCCGGACACAGACACCATTAGAAACAACTAAATTCCTGGAAGCAGTCGGGGGACTCGTGTCAAACAGCTCCCCGTATGAATGAGCATGGGAGCTCTGATGTCATTGCACCGGTTAGAGGTCATTTCCTGGTTCCGTCCGTCCTTTGTGCTTCTGCGGCCGGCTACACGCAGAAGTTTAGAGAGTTTCAATATGTAGAAAGTTAATAGAAACAAAATTTTTATTATGTATGAACGGAACGTATCTGCTAAATATTTTCAAGCAACATTAGAATGATTACTTTAAAAGTTCTGTGTATTTATTATTTATTTATTTTTATGAAATGATGACGTGGCCATTAGAAATATTACCTGTCTATCAACTTTGGACTTATCTGTCAAGTGCCAATGCCTACCGGTAGGCTTATCCACTTCGTCCATGACAACATAATGTCACAGGTACATTGTTTGGGGAAGTACTGGGAGTAAATATAATACACTCATATTGTTACAGTATAATTATAAAAGGGAAAGAAACAGTAAAATATTTGTTATAAAAAAAAACAAAAAAAACCTCCACTTTAAACTGGATAAATTTGGGAATAAGTGTAGATTTTCCTCACATCATTAAAAAGATGACATCTAGTGACCGAAAAAAGTTACAGCAACACTGTGACTTGACTGTTGGATAGTTTTCACCATCAAGGGGCCTAAAATGAGCAGCCGGGCCTTTAATGTAAGAGCTCACAACACCAGGATTATGAAAGAGAGGAAAAACTTTTTTTTCTGTGTGAAATACATATCAAAGCCACATCCACTTTCTGTGAAAAATTAGCAGTTTGTTTTCAAATAAAGAATAACCTTTCAGTATGGTCATTTAATACACATGCTTTATTTAGGCAATATGTTGCACAAACAAATAAGACAATATTCTCATAGGGATGCTGGGTATGTGTCCCCAAGAATACCTAAAATTGCTTATGCTAAATCTTCTTAAAAAGGCTCATAACATACAGTAACTGAGCAAACTGTGAAACAAGAGACATGAATTAACATTAGGGATGATATTGCTAATATCTGATGTTTCTTTTACCTACTGGTCAAAACAAAATCTTATTCTTGCTCTCTTTTTTTAACCTTTTACCTCGTGTAAGCTATGTAATCATTTTCCATAAATGAAAAAATTTTGTACTGCTGTCCTCCACGTGTGCAAATAAGGACTGTATTTTTTAACTAAATGATTAAAAAATATGAACATATTAATATTAATTAATATAAAATATTAATATTTTTATTTTATTTATTTAATATTAATAATAACTAAATAAAAAATTTTTTTTACCACAAATGCTATTATATTTTCAGTACATAAAATTTTGGTTTCATTAATGTTTGTTCCAAGTAGCAATATATTTGAGTTTAAGGAAATTTCTTCAGAAATAATCTTTTCATATGTCACCTTGACCTCTTACTCCTTTTTAATCTTTGCACACTGCCAAAAGCATTCCTTTAGTTTATGTGCATTCACTGTAAATGTCCGCTCTACCTTCATTATGATGAATTTACTTTGCTGCAGAGACATGTGTAGTTACCATTGGAACATGTGACCCAGCACAAACTGATTTCTCTGCTAAGATTTTCACTGTTCCATGCACTGTATAATATGATGAAAATTATAAAATAATATTCTGTCATTTGTCATCATAATGTCAATATGTATGGGGGCCCAGTCAGTGAATTATGGCCTTTAGAAGCCCAAGGCTTCACCTCCTAATATTCACAAACTGATTATAAATATTAACAGTGACCTGTTTAATGATTTGATTATGTGAATTGATCTTGTGGTTTTCAGTCCCCCAGTGACCTGTCCAGGGTGTACCCTGCCTCTCATGCTATGACAGTTGGAATAGACTCTAGACAATATGACCCTGAATTGAGTAAGCAGAAGATAAATGAATTGAGCTCTCTCTCTCTCTCTCTCTCTCTCTATATATATATATATATATATATATATATATATATATATATATATATATATATATATATATAAATAAAATGTATGTGAGTGAGTTTTGTTGAAATGCAACAACTACATTAGCGCTACATAACTGTCTAATACAAACTCTGTGCTGCATTCAGCTTAAGTCTGTGAAGACCACAGTGTACGATTCATTTTCATACTCATCAAACTATTCAGTGAGCCCTTGTGCTCTGTGGACGGAGGCATTTCCATCCCGGAGATCACTCGCGTCAGAAGCGAAGGCGATCACTTAATACCTCTTCTTTGTCGAGCCAGTCAATCTGTGGGCATCTCTTTGTGTAGAATTGGTCGTATAGTTGACATTATAATAAACGTAAACACATTAAAAGTAGCCGTGTGGCGGTAATATGTAGCTGGTACCGCGCGGAAGTCTAAATAAGAGGAAGAAACGCCGTGCAAGTAATCTAAATAACTTGTTGGCAACAAGGCCAACATTTGGGGGCCCACGTCACTGGTTTCCACGGTGGGCTGATCCAGCACGGCTCTTCCGGTGGAGACGTGGCTCTGTACTGCTGCCATATTGACGCTAACCTGCTAACAATCACACAACTTGAAGTCAGCTGTATATTCGCACCTTGCCATTCCAGAGGGACTAGAAATCACCGAAGCAACAAAAACGAGAGACCGAGGACCATCGTGCCGTAAAGAGAGACCAAAATGGTGAGTAACAATGGAAAGTGAAGATTATTCTTCTGCCTTTTATCGGGCCTAGCAAGTATCATAACATTGGCTAGTAGCTAAAGGTAGGAATGAGTTCGCTAGCTTCCCCCTCTCAACAACGAAAGAAGAGGAATACTAAACTCTGCTTTTTTGTTTGTTTGGTGGTCCGACAGTGATAACGATATATTCCGTTGTTAAAATCGAGTTAATGAATCGTCAAAGTCACATTTCACTTGAGTGAGGCGCTTCTAAGTGTGCAGTCAGTGCTGACGTGAACTAGCTGCGCAAGCTAGCCCTCTTGCCTCTTGTCAGCAGCCGGATCCGAGCAGGCACTCACTGCTGTCAGACTGTAATAAGCCAGGGAAAACTGGCTCCGGCTCTAAAACAGACCGTAACCTTACAGACAACTGTGTTATTATGGTTAACCAGCGTCGACGACTTCGTTAACCACAGTTGTTGCTCGTCTTCATCAAGTTCACATCGGTGCGATCGGGTCTTCCATTTCTAGTGTCAACGTGGAACGAATGCAGCTCCTCCATTCATTTAACATGGCGAAATAAAGCGTCCGATTATGTCTTCTCTGCTTATGCTCATTATATTAAAAATTTTTTATGTAAGGTCCTTTTCCAGTAACATCCTCAATAGCTGTCCATGCCCTTATTTTGAAGTGAACCGCTCTCTTTATAGGCAAAACATGATGAAGATTATTAAGATTTGTCTAAGGTTTTAAGCTGTGCCAGCCATTTAAAGGGAAACCTGAAGAAGTTTTGCTTGGTAATACATGCTCACCTGAGAGGCAGAGATTAAGGAAGCAAATTAATGTACTTTTAGTAACATCTTCAAAGAACCTACAGATGTGCTATAATCAGAGTTGCATCAATATACTGACTTTATCGAACGTAGGCCAGTAGTTATCTGTTGTCAGAACAATTTAGCAGTGCTGATTTAGACATCTGCCGTGAATCTTTGTGTAACTTACGTAAGTGGCTGACATCGTTACCAGCATTTAGGTTCCGTATGGTGCATTATGTATTAATTAGCATGTTTTTTGTTTGTTTTGTTTTGACACCTGGTAATTGCGGCAATGATTATTCTCTAAATTCAAAAGCTATGATGAAAAAGTAGACGGAAATTCACAGGAGGAATCAATGGTATTGAACAGGCCAATCACAGGAGTTGTGGGCTGCATCAACACAACGTGTATTCCTAAGAAGGTGCACATTAGGTTATGTCATAGGGTTTCAGAGAGGTTTGCAGCATTGATTTCCTGCTACTGATCTTCAGTAAGTGTGATGAAGCTCTGAAGTACTATAAAACAGTTATGTTTTTTTTTCATAGTGAAATTTTTTTTTTGTCTCTGGAATAAAAAGGAGAGAATAACACAGAGAAAAAGGCTGGTTTTTGGCATTCGTTACCTCCCAGATTATTTTTATAGCATGGCCCAGAATTTCACAATCAGTGGATCTCTAGTTTTAATACTTTAGTCTGTAGGAACTAAAATAGTCAAGCTTCTCTTCACCCCTTAGGTGCTGTTGGCAGCGGCGGTGTGCACCAAGGCCGGCAAGGCCATTGTATCGCGGCAGTTTGTGGAAATGACCCGGACACGAATTGAGGGTCTCCTAGCTGCATTTCCTAAACTGATGAACACGGGCAAGCAGCACACATTTGTGGAAACAGACAGTGTTCGCTATGTGTACCAGCCACTGGAGAAGCTCTACATGGTCCTTATCACCACCAAGAACAGCAACATCCTGGAGGACCTGGAGACACTCAGACTCTTCTCCCGTGTGGTAAGCACACAGCAGCCGCACACCAAGTCCGTGTGCAAAGAGCACTTAAATAAATGGTGGCTGACATCTTGAGGAATGGACCAGGAATAGTCTGGCACAAATAAAAAAACACAAATAAAACAAGCTGAGCAGATTTCTGTAGGGCTGGAAGACTTTTTGCAAATATGGCCCCTGGTGGCCATTGAAAGGAATGCAGGTTCAAGCCACACACATACACGTTGGCTTCCAACTTTTATACTGTTTATGTGGCGCATGTGCATATGGACTGCTGCAGGCATTAGACATGAGTAGTTGTTTATACTTTTTTCAAGTCTGTTTTGAGTATACAGATAATGAACAGGTGTGTCCACACAGAGCGTCATGTTCACTTTCTGATGAAGATATTTACAGCACCTGGTCTCAGACCCAAACATACTGAGAAAGTAGCACAAATGTTCGGAGTAGGGTTGGTGATGATTTACGAGTATTTGAATAGCCAGTAAATTATTAAAAATTGTTTTTACAGCTATTAATTGTCTTCAGATATTTTGTCATTTGTTGTATGTAACATATTTTTACCACCAGAGGGTGGCAGTAATACAATTAGAAGCTCCTTGTTGACTACAGTTAAACAACAAAAAAATCGAGTGGAATAGTTTCATTATCCTAACAGTTTAGCTTGCACATGTGGGGTTAGACAGCTATATCGTGTTGATAGTAACCAGGTGCTGATGATGAAGTAACCAAAGAACGGTTGACATATGGACGCAGCAAATAGACAGCTTCATACTGCACTGAACAAACGAATATGATTTTGATGTAAGATGAGCGGTCCCACTGCTCCTTAGCCACTTGAATTCCAACATGTGTTTTGAAGAAAAAAGACTTCCTGAGGATAGACAAAACTTTGGCACCCACCCTTTAAGCTTGTGATGTTTCACCTCAGCTGTCCCACTGTGTACTGGTTTAGAATATTTGAAATAGATAACAGACTTCTTATCAGTGTTTTTCTTTTGATCTTGCACAGTTTGTTCTAGTTAAGCTTAATAGGAACATTTGTTTTGAATTCATGTAGAAAGAAAAACATTTTTTTAAAGTGACTGAAACTTTGAATTGGAAAAAAAAGATTGGAGGACTGGTCATTAATAAAGCTAAAGGGGCTAATCACTATAGGTTTTTAAGATTCAGTCTTTAACGGTATTTTTTTATGTCATCAGAAAAAATATAATTAGATAAAATTAATTTAAAAAACACCCCACACATACAACCAAGGAAAAATAAATATAACGCTTGGCTCCGTTTAAAAAAAAAAAAAAAAAAACTTTTAAAAGATGTCTTTGTTTCCTAGCAACAACAATCTTTTGAGAAAAACACTGAATTGAGTTCACAGGTGCTTCCAGAAAGTGTAGCCTGCAGACACAGACCTTTATGACACATTTTGTTATCACTGTTTTTATACAGTCACTGCGGGACTTGTTCATTTTTAATTATTCTTCCAAACTTCTCAGCACAAATAAATCAGCTGTTAGCTGTTGCTATGTGGAGGAGTTGCCTGTGTGTAACCAGCAGTGGCTGAAAAACCAAACTCATTTTATAAAACTGAAAATCCCCAAACAGCAAACACGGGTCTTTTCTTCACTTTTCTTCATGCTCCATCTGTCTTTATTGTTCTTGAATGCAGCATAGAGTCCATCTCAGCTGCCAGCACACCTTTAGTCTAGCTAGTATTACCTATCATGCCATTTGGTGAGCATGTTATATGTGGTTTATGTTTCACAAATTGTTTGCCCGTTTGAAGAGAGTTAGTTGTGGATTATTAATTGTTGTCATATATACATTTTGCATCATCTGATCAGAAATGTGAGTGGCCCCTACTGCAGGCTGGTCCTAATAATAAAGGCCACCAGTTAATGTGTCAGGTTACAATAAAATCACAGCAGGATTTTGAACTATAACAAGCTTTTAAAAAAGCTCCCATTCATGCATTTATGAATTCATTTTTATCATAAGCATATGTATTTTGTTTTATCCAGTCACATAAATAATAGGAAAATAAACTGTCAGGAAAACTTGGGAGCAAGAACCAGGCTACCGTGTTAGTGTATCTTTATTTAAAGATGGAGACAATAACGTCAGTGCGGTTTTTAGCTTTCACAGCTTTTTACCAATGCAGGGTACAACAAATGTTTTGATATTTGCTCTGATCAATTTTTCCAATATTATTCATTCATCTCTACCATTCCAGATCCCAGAGTACTGTCGCATGCTAGAGGAGAGCGAAATATCGGAGCACTGTTTTGACCTGATCTTTGCCTTTGATGAGATTGTGGCACTGGGCTACAGAGAGAATGTGAACTTGGCTCAGATCCGCACCTTCACAGAGATGGACTCCCATGAGGAGAAGGTGTTCCGCGCCGTCAGGGAGGTGAGGTCACGCAGCTGCGTCTGCCTGCCTGTTGAGTTATTCCAGCAACTTAAAAGAAGCAAATCTTATATTAGGGAACATTTACGTAATTAACATTTGTTAGAATTTTTGTTAGAACAAAGGAAAGTGTACTTGACAACACAACTGCACTGTCAGTATTTAAAATCTAACTTTGAATCAGTAAATATGCAAAAATATATTTTCCTTTCTGCAAAGTAATTGAAAGAAAACTTAATGTGACTGTTCTGATGTGTGATGTCAAAAACCTACAGACCCAGGAGCGCGAGGCCAAGGCAGAGATGAGGAGGAAGGCCAAGGAGCTACAGCAGGCCAGGAGGGATGCTGAGCGCTCGGGGAAGAAGGTGCCAGCTTTTGGCGGTTTCGGCAGCGCTGGCATGACCAGCGTGTCCTCAGGGACCATCATCACAGACACCATCGTCGAGCCAGAAAAACCCAAGATCACACCAGCTTCAGTCAGGTACAACTCAAGATTGTATTTGAACATTTTTGTTCTCATTGCACAAACACTGTATCTCTGAATAAGCTGATGGCACATCATGTTTATTTCTGTCCAGACCAAGTGGGCCCAGCAAGGCTCTGAAACTGGGCGCGAAAGGGAAAGAGGTGGACAACTTTGTTGACAAGCTTAAGTCAGAAGGTGAAACCATCATGCCCACCACAGGAAAGAGGGGCTCGGATGTTTCTAAAGTTCTGCCCCCACCTGTCAACGTGGAGAGGTACACATTCGTCTTACAGCTGTGGAACTGACAGTTGTTGTTAGGCTGTTGGTCCTTGTTTCCACAAGCTATATAGGAGTGCAACAATACTTGAATTATCTTTATCATAACAGGACACTCACTTTGTTTATTTATTCTTTTTACTTTGTGCAAATATATATATTTAGTTTAAATATCATGAGCAAAGCCATCAACAGCATTTCCCTTAGTAAGACTAAGATAAAGGATGGTGTCCTTTTAGTTTGATGTTGGCATTAGTCTGCCCTAACATAGTTTCAAAACAGGTTGTCTTTATCTGAATTAATCCCCTCCTTTAATGCACCACCCAGTGAGCACATCAAGTGACACAAAACAAACACACCCAGTGTGACAGGCGCATGCTGGGTCTGGCTTACAGGCTAAATTCATAAAATCTGTCTCAGTGGATCCTAAAGCAGTAATAACTGCGGAGGTATGAGTGAAAAATCATTGAGCTGAGCATAATAATGCCACGAATATAATATTTATGATAATAATTAATAATAATAATAGTGTTTAAGGCAACAGTAGAACCAGTAACATTAATGCAGCATTTAGTCAATGTACAGTTAACTGACCTATGTTTTACGTTTATGTCAGTATAGTTTATTGGAAACAAGTAACTAAGTAGATTCATTCAAGGTACTTTAGGGTACTTTTTTCTGCTAGTTGATATTCTAGAATTGTAGAATTTAAAATAAATTTTAAAATGTTAAAAATTTAGATCCACAATAATACAAGTTACGTGTTTATAATTAATGATTGATGATAATAATCAAATAATGATGAAGTCTTTGTTTTGTTAATGATGAGAGTGAGATATTGGTCTGATGAAACAGGGAGGAGATTTTGTGTTTGTGCTGATTCCTGTGTAGTCCTCTGACTTAAAGTGTGTTGGTGTGTTTGCTCTACAGTGTACATCTGCGTGTGGAGGAAAAGATCACACTGACCTGCGGCCGTGATGGCGGCCTACAGAACATGGAGGTGCTGGGCATGGTGACACTCCGAGTCACCGATGACAAATATGGACGCATCCGCCTGATTGTCAATAATAATGACAGCAAAGGATTGCAACTGCAGGTTGGTTTATCACATAGACACATTTACTGGAGACACTGATATTATATGAAAATATAACTTAAAGTATAGACTGTCAGCTTTAATGAACAAAAATGCATTGTCAGATGTTAAGGAATCAGGGGACATTTTATAAAAGTGACTGATTACTGGGGCTCAAATATAATTGAACAAACGTAGATAATTACAGTAGAAATTGCCTAAGTCGAAGTCGCACAAATTGGATTTTTGCTCTGGTTGGATGGTTTCTGCGGGTCCCGATTTTTCCTAACGTTAATTCCAATGAAAATTATCACCTACATCCTCGGATCATACAAGTCAGATTTTCACCTACCTCGGATGAAAAATCTGGTCCCATTGTAATGCATATCCAATCAAATGTGATCACATAAGTCGCGTTTAGCTCTAGAGTTTAGCTCTAAAGCCCTCCTGAGCTCCCTATTTACAATCCATGCAAACTCCATGCACAACTACACACACTAACAACGCGTGGGGATGGCTTGAGTGTCTATACAGTCACGTGATGTCTGGATTGGGTGTACTAGGCGAATCAGTTTATTTCACCAGACAATCATGGCAGCGACCCCTATGGAAGCGTCACCAAGGCAACTGTTCACCCTGCTGGGATAGGAACCAGGCCGGGGGAGGAAGCTTGAGGAAGAGCGTCTGGTGGCCGGGCATTAGCTGATGGATCCCTGCTGGACGCAGCCCGAAGAGGTTACATGGGCCCACCCTCTTGTAGGCCCACCACCCGCAGGAGGTGTCGTAGGGGTCAAGTGCAATGTGTATCGGGCGGTGACCAATCCCCGGCCCTGGCAGACCAATCCCCGGCTATCAAGACTGGCTATTGGGACATGGAATGCAACCTCTCTGCTGGGGAAGGAGCCTGAGCTAGTGTGTGAGGTTGAGAGATATCGG
>VUQJ01031878.1:47408-63084 GCA_015108635.1 Andinoacara biseriatus | reverse complement strand
CCTGATTCCCCTACTTCAGTTCTCAGTGGAGCTTTTCATCAGCTTGACAGAAAGCTGGCATTAGATGGATTTATTCTCTTGCTCGTGCACAAAGTCATTTCAGTGATTATATATTTTTTTACAAGAAACTTTGAAAGATGAGAGCAAGAGTGTATGCTTAAAGAAGATTCAGTGAGTGCTTACGGAAAGACAAGTACATATCAATGAGAGGAGAAAAAAAAAACACAGGTAAAGTTTTGAAGGTGAGCATGACTAGACACTTGCAGGATATGAGCACCTGCATACTTGAGAACATTAAGTGTCCTGTGAGCTACTTTAATGGGTGGAAAAATCTGCCTGTGACCTTTGTAAATGAAGAGCAGACAATTTGAATTTCTATGAAAGTGACTCTTCACCAGAGGAACAGAGAATTGCTTTAATGCTTTATGTAATTTGGGAACTGGTAACAAGAGTGGCAACACAATTCATTTCATCTTTGTGCAAGAATTTGCTCTAATCAATATTGAGCTTGGAAGAATTTACTGCGGTTGAGAGAAACTTTAAATTAGCAGGACCTTAAAATATTCAGCTCATTCCATCTGGGAAATCTCATCATGTTCATCTGCCACTTTATGTTACAACCCAGGCTGTTTACTGTTTCATACTGTTTAATTTTTATTATTTGAGGGGGAAATCAGGCTGACAGGTAGAAACAAGGAGGCAAATGAAAGGAGACAGGGAAGAGGAGAGAGGAAGATGGAGAAGCTGAGGTGCCCCATAGAGAACAAATGGCTGGTTAGTTATATATGAGGGGCATCAGCTTACACTGAAGGATAAAAAGGCAGTGAAGCAGGGGATACACATCTGTCATCTGCTGTTCACACACACACACGCACCAGCTGGGAGAGTGTGATGTAACTAGTAACTATTGTTCCATGGCTCGAGCATCTTTCTCAGTTGCTAACCTGAAACGCATCCCTGGAAAAAGCTGCAGAGGGCTAAAAGGGTTGGGCATTGTGGTCTCTCACCTTCAGGACGACAGCAAAATAGAAAAATCCTTAAACTTCTTGAATCCATACCTTTTTATGGAAGAGCCACTTTATTGGAGTAGACTGCATGCTCTTTGACTGCTTAGGAAATCGTGATGGCCATTCGGTATCTGCACAACATCCTTGCAATTAAAGCACACAGCTTATGTATATGTTTAGACAAATCATTTGGTTTGAGGGAGAAAATATTTTCTTAGTTAAGTTATAAAATATTCAAAGCCTGCCTGGAAGCAATGACACAGCTTGACATCCAGGGAAATATGTGTGCTTTTCAAGAGATGAACAGGACTGTGCATGATGTAAGAAAAAAAAAATATGGGTTACAGAATATCATTCTTCTGCTCCAAAGTGTTTTGCTTTGTATATCCAGGTATCTACCTAAACAGCCTAACTGTGACCTTTGTGTAATATTGTAAGAATTGTACATTTGCAGGAATTGTGTTTTAGCAATGTGACAGGTGACAGATTTAAGTTAAAACCACCATAAAGTGTCTTATTCAGGTGCTGGGCCACCACATGCTACCAGATCAGCTTCATTGCATCTTAATATTGGGTTAATGAATTGAAAGTCCAACAACTGATTGTGGCACTTGTGGCTGAGGAAGAAGAGGGGTTCATGTCTCTTGCAGAGCGTAAATGTTTGCATGACAATCAAAAGGCACCGTAGGAACCGCTTAATGTGGCTGAAAAATGCTTTGAGAGTACAGCAAAGCATCATTGACAAAAACAATACTGTTGAGGAGTGTAGAGGTGGTCACATCCTTGCAGAAGCCAGCTTCTGATTTGACCAATGAGAAACTGTCAGTGGTAATTTATAAGGCCTTTTCAAATAGGAAATGGTGCGTGCTGTGCTCTGAAACCTTTTATTCTGTGACTTGCACTGCAGAATAATGGTTCCCCACTGCATCGAGCAGAGCGGGGAACACTCGCACGTTCTGCAGTCTAAGTTCCAACACTGTTGAACTTTGTCCACGGCATCATGTGATGTATATTCACATGACTAATAGAAATACAGAATAACGGTTTACAGAATTTTCAGCTGTAACACACCATCAAATCGGATTTCAATACTGGTTAAATGACTGCAGACCAGTCGCCCTGACGTCCGTAGTTAAATGCAGTGCATGGAAGACAGAACCTAACACAAAGTGAGCATTTAATGTAGGATCAATGAAAGAAAAGCACAGTCTAAAAGCAGAAAGCAAAAACAAGGAGCCATAAGAAATAATTATACCAGGAGTGGAAATGCTAGGAGACTGTGGGAAACACTGGGGAGCACAGAGCAATGTGGGGTAACTCAACAAAGGACAAGGGGAGACTGAGACAATAAATACAGAAGGTAATGAGGCTTGGGGAAACAGGTGGGGAACAGCGGGAACAAATCAGGGATAATGAGACAAGGGAAGCAGAACTCAATGTGAAGAAGAGGTGATGACAGAATGCCAAAATAAAACAGGAAGTAACTAAACAGTAATTAAACTAAACATTTACTGATATTTTACTAATGAGAGATAATTTGAAGGAACTAAACATGATTTATTGAAAGACAGAGTTTAAGTAAAAAAATATTTGGTGATTAGACTTTATAGCAGAATGGAGTTCAGTGATGGTAGGAAGTAGGATGGGACCACCAGAGTAGATGCTGCTGGTGGCAAAGGTGAAGCTGGTGGAGACATGGACAAGGAGCTCCACCTGGACAGGATCAGGTAGAAGAGATGTGAATGAGTCTGAATGGCAGCATAACAGAAGAGCACACTGTAAAAAAAATACAGTAAAAATACAGTACAGTGTACTGTTTGAAAATGAAGTTATTAAATTTTATTTTGATTTATTTCAGTTGACGTATTTTTTCCTTCACCTCTCCCACATGATTAGGATTAAGTCTATTTAAGTTGTAAATAATCAGTTAGACACATAATTTTATGTTCCATCTAAATTGAACATTTGTTACTTACTTTTTAATTAAATCATAAGTAGTATCACACTGTGTACATTATGCATTGGTGCTGTTGTAATATAATAGTACAAGTTAATCAAATGTATTTAGTTTCATTTACTTGAAAAGGGAAGTAAAGTTAAAATATTAGATTTACACAGCTAAATCTATTTAATTACTCCCAGCATTTATATGTAAAATTTATTATAATACCCTACTTTAGATAGTAGTCTACGGACTGATGACACAGAACATGATTCAGTTTCAATTGTTTAATTGTACCACGCCGTGTGCCGGTCTGTCAGCATCTGTTTTCTGTTTATGCACTAATTTATTAAGATTTAATGTGTTAATGCTAGTTAGAATCTTATTTAAAAAAAACAGTATTTTTTAAGTACTTGAGATTTATACATGGGACACAGTCAGGTTCCACTTTTTAAAAAAAAAAGTGAGTTTAATCAAGATGCAATGAAAGCATAATTATCTCATAATGCTATTCACAGCAAATGGTTGCTTGCTAATAAATGCTAAACCCGTGGAAAGGTGAGAACTATGTCAACTATAGATTTGCCAACAGGTGTTCAATTATAAAATGTCCTCAGCAAAATAAAGTTTAATTTTGCTGCTACTATCTTTGCTGTGGTGTTCTTCCAAAGATTTCAATTAAAGATTATTTTGTTGTCATGTCTCTGTCTTGGTGGAGTGGCTTGGGCAGATTTGACACTATGGACAAAGAAGCACTTAGAAAACTCATTTTTTAGCACAAGGATGAGGTCTTTTTGCACCTTAAGACAAATACTTCATATTTCTGTACTTCCTTCTGCGTGAAAATACAACAAACCGCAGCACTGACTCGTGATATAATCGCTGATGTCACACACTTGTAATGCTTTATCGTGGAAAGGCAGAGCACGGGGGTAAGAGAGAGAAAGTGTGATCATTGTTCCATGAAGTCTATTTTCTAGGTGAGCAGATATCCATCTTCCACCCTTCCTCTGGGACTTTCCCAACCATCCTCGAGAGCTGTACCATAATATCGGCCTGTCAGGTGAATGTGGGTGTTCTTTTTTTTTTTTTTCTACTGTATCACACAAGAACGAGGAAAGGCCTGAAAGCTGGTGCTCTCTGAATGAGGTGGTTTTAAGCTTCTGACCAATTTTGAATCGGGAAAGCTGAAAGAAACGGGCAGAAATTGGCTATCTTTGTCAAATCTTTCTTCAACTCCTCCGTCTTTACTGTGTTTCTTTGTTCTGATGGTTAATTCTTAAATGTTTTCTCCTAATTTCTCTTTCTTCTTGTCCTCTCTTCACTGCTACCTTCCTTTCCCTTTCTCTCCTTCCTGGTGTGGCTGGGCTGTCTCTTGACGCAGACTGGCAATATGAGGGTAAGAGCATTCCTCCTTTTCCGTTTTGTCTGTTAACTGTGTGTTCAGTCACTGTGCTGGTTTATTAACCCCCACTCACCCTACAGAGATGGTTATGGTGGGTTATGTCTGTCAGTCTTTCTTTATTGTCACCTCTTTCCTCCCTTACTCAACCTCACCTTCTTTATATTCCTTTCATTCCAATGATATATTCGGCAGGTCTACTGAATTTCCTCTCACAAATAAGAAAAATGAGGTCATAAGCAACAGATCATGTCTGCCACACTTACATTTGTTTAATCTCCATGCAGTTGCCCTTACACCTTTTCTTTAGTCATGGTACTACAAGGCAGTTGAAAAAAAAAAATCCCTCCTTTAAATACTACCATTCATTTCTCAGCCATTTATGTCACATTTACAGTGAAGATGAACAATGATGTTCAACATTCAAAAAGTGAAACCTCAGGATGCATCTTTATATGTTTTTCTTTTCTCTGTTTTTCTACCCAGAATGTAAACTTTCCCGGTCGGGTCCTCCTGCTACTATAGTTGCCATAGATGAAGAAAGCCCCAACGGTAAAGTATTCAATTTTTTTTCATTACTTTATGTTGCACAAGGAGATTTAAATAACGGTCTAAACTCAAGATGTGACAGGCGGCCACTTTGATATGATTGCCACCTTTTAGCCTATGTTAGACAAACACTGTTAGATCATCTTGACCTTTTAGAGCTGCTGATTGGAATAGCATGTGGTCTGCACTCATTAAAATATTCTGTGCCAACTGGGTCATTGTTGAAGCCGAATCTCAGTTTTGGAATACTGAACATTAAGTTATTCAGTTTGAACTCCGATTGTGCTCTTCTATGTGTGCAGGGATCACTATTTCGGTCTGGTCGCGGTAACCTCTTGGCATCTTTACTAGTTGCCTGGCAACTTGGAGGTGACAACAAGCTCTTGATTGTGAGGTGAAATGTGATCATTATTGAGTTTTGAGTGCTGGTGGATTTTGTTACCTTTGTTTCCCTGTTTCCAGACATTCACATTAAACAGACAGCTGTAAAAGATCCTCTCATCGAACCAATTACAATTACACAGTTCTTTGGATGGAAGTGAATTGAGCTAAATTAGGGTTTAAAGAAATCTTGTGTTTTGGAGGCTGGGTTGTGATGATTTTGTCAGTATTTTTTATTTTTTTTTTGCCCAGTGATATTTGGCTTAAGTCTAAGGTAGTTGTATTTTTAGATTTATAGCTAATTATGTTTCCTATTACCTGAATATCTCTTCTCTTCTGCCATCATAGCTCATTAGTGAACCCTGGTTTGATGGCTGTGCCATTTAGACCAAAGGGATGTAAACAAACAGACAATCTTAGAGCCGGTTTAGGTGTATATTTTTGTGCAGGCTGGCATATACTGCAGCATTATTTTTGCATAATTTGGGGGGAGATTATTTGTTGAGGGATCACACATTTTCAGCTGATTAATTTATTCTTTGCTTTGGTCAAGTAGATCAGTTGTGCATGCAAATAAAGGTAAGGTATGGATAGACAAGTTGGCCTGTGTGCTTAAATCAGTCTCTTATCGCCAGCCTTTGAATTACTGCTGAAAGAAGGTGACTTGTTGCAGTGTTTGCCATGTCTGCTTTTTCACAAAGTTTTAAATTGTGAGACCTGATTACAGTAATCCTAACTGACATAAACAAAGATTAGCATAGCAGAACCAGACAGAAAGGAGAACAATGCTTTCTATTCACCCAGCTGGGATATCTAAATGTTGATGGCTTAATACATCACAGAAAGCTACGAGCCTCTCCTTCTTTATAAAAAAAAAAAAGGCCTCATGGGTCGATTGCGAAGGGACGTTTTTACAATCAATACCTACATCTTATAATTCAGTGACCTCTAGAAAAGACATGCGAATAACGTGTTCAAGTTTCTCAGTCAAATTTCAAAAAAATACATAAATATGCATTTTCTCACATTTTGGAAAAGTGTGACTGCGGCAGCACCAACCTTCTTATTACCCACATCACATGCAGAGGTGTCAAAAGTGCAGAGATTCTTTACTTAAGTAGAAGTACAAGAACTTGTGTTAAAATATAATCTGGTAAAAGTTGAAGTACGGGTTCAATTTCTTTACTCGAGTAAAAGTAAAAAAGTACATGCTCTAAAATGTTCTCAAAGTAAGAAAGTAAAAGTGACTAATTTCGTTCTGTGACCTAGCTCATAACTTAATTTGATCGTATGTCAAAACAGAATTTCCCATAGAAATGAATTGAAATGTCATCAATCCAATCCCCCCCCAAAACACCAATTCTTTTTATGTTTATTAATAAGAAAAATGTATGGAACTTTATAAAGAAATAATGTGTAAAAATAATGCTGCATACAGTATACACTGGTTTTAAGGGAAAGTCAGACAGATGTTGGTATAAGTGGAGGAGATCGCTAAACTTAAATGCTCCTTTTTTCACTTCACTTAATCTTCTTCTCCTTCTTTTGCCTTTTTTGTCACCCTCGAAAGAGTGTGCGTGTTGCCAAGAGCCACACGCACACCTAGCTCATGTTTTTTGATAATTTTATGCTCTGTATCCGTCGTCATCATCCTTTTCAGCACCGACCTTGGCATTCGCTTTCTATGGACCCATGGTTTAAAAAAAGGAAATGTTACAAAATAAATGCAGAAAATAATCAAGTACAGCAACAACCATCCAACAAAAATGAGTGCACAGAGAGGGGGAAAAAAACCCCCAATGGAACGTGCGGATGGTGTATTTTCACTTGTAACTCAGATATTTGCTCGCAACATAAAGCAAAAATGTGATCAAGCGACCGCCCGTATCTAAAAAAAAACTCATTAATTGAGACACTCACAAATCAAGGTACCACTGTACTAGCTGTGTCCAAACTCAGGGGCTGTATCCTTTGGAGGACCTGGTCTTTGTAGGCTGGGTCCTTCAAAGAATGCAGCCCCTGAATTTGGACACAGCTAATATTATTGGAGGACTAGTTAAAAGCTACCTATCCTTTAATTTCCCTTGTGTTTTTGGTATATAAATCAGCCTGGAAGTGTGAATTGCATGTAGGGCAATTTAAAGAAAACATTTTTTTAACCTAATAAACATTTAACCATAAAAGCTGTAAATTATCAATCAAACAACTATGCTGTTAATAATCAAAATATATATAATTTTAATGGAATAGCTGCACAGTCACAATAGAGTCCCATTTTTAACAACAATCATGCTTATGTACTGAATAAAATTGTTTCCTAATGCAAGTTCATTATGTTGAAAGGCTGACTGACCACAAGAAAAACAGTTTTCCAATTATATTAGCACAGGTGAAGACTGTGCTGCTGATTAAAGAAGCAATAAATTAGGCTAGAGAAAATTGAAAAACCTGAGAGTAAAAATAACAGTGTATAGTTCTAATCAGACAAAGAAAAAAAGAAGTGGGAGGTTCACACAAATGAGCAAGAAGTACAGAGACTTTAGTTTGAGAAAACTATGCATCACTGCTCCTCCAGCTTCATTAAATGCACAAAATTCCGGTTTCAGTGTCAACAGCAAACAGGGGAAGTCAGGTTTCTGATTTTTAGTCTGAGAAAAAGAAATTGGTTGATTAAAAAAACATTCCAATTAAAGCTCTGATGTGTCAGATTTTCGCTGAGCAGTTTTATTATATCAAAAGTAACACATAATTATTGTGCATGACTAGTTTTGGTTTTATTTACACATTTTCATTGGTATTCTATTCAAGCAGGTGGTGGGATCCACATGTTACCCTCTGCATTTCTTTTTTGAAGCACCTTGTAACCTTGTTACAGTTTTGGTGTTGCAGTTCTTACAGTTCTTGTTTCCACTGCCCTTAGTCTGGCTCATGCATTGTTTATCTTGTGTCTTAGTCCTAGTTTCTGTCATGTTTAGTCACTTCCTGTTTTACTTTGATAGTCCTTTGTGTCTGGAGTTTTGTATTCTGTTTAGCTTCCTTAGTCTTGTTAGCCATATTCTGTTCAGCTATATCTACTCGTCTCGTTGCCCTGGTGTTAAAATGTATATATTGTATATATTGTCTGTGTTTCTGTTCCTCATTGCGCCGTCATCATTGGCGCTTCCCTGCTGTATGCACACTCCCGTCTATCAGTCAGTCCAACCTAGTTTTGTAATTTGTTCTGCTGGCTTTTCAGCAAATAAAAGCTGATGTTACAGTTCAGTCCTGTCCTGAGTCCTGCACTGGGGTCCTAAAACCTGCCTGCCACAGCATTTCATGACAAATTTTCTGTGACCTTTGCATCACAGGTGCAGGTCATGGCAATGCTAATTACACACAAGCATAACCTATAAATGTACAGTTTGCTAGGATAAGGAACTGCCTTAATTCTTTGTGGCACTAAAATCATCAAGATGCTGGAAACATACCTCAGAGATTTTGGCCCATATTGACATGATAGCACACAGTTACTGCAGATTTATCAGCTGCTCATCCAAATGTCCAGTTCCACCACATTCCAAAGGTGCTCAATTGGATTACAAGTTGGTGATTGTGGAAACTACTGGAATAGAGGGTTTTTCAGACCTTCTAATCTCCAATTTTGGAGAGCTCATACAACTGTGGACTTAGTTTCCCATTTCTACATACTTTGGTTGTAACAAGTGGTTATTTGAGTTACTGTTGCCTTTCTATCAGCTTAAAGCAGTCTGGCTATTCTACTCTTGCCTCCGACATCAACAAGGCAATTTGGCCAGAACACTACTGCTATTTTCTCTTTTCTGGGACATTCTATGTAATCCCTAGAGATGGTTGTGTGGGAAAAACCCAGTAGATCAGCAATTTCCTAAACATTCTGAGGAGCACATGTGGCACCAACAATTATGCCACATTCAAAGTCACCTAAATCACCCCCCTCCCCCATTCTGATGCTCAGTTTGTGCAGTGTTTCAGTAGGCTGTCTTTACCATGTCTTCATGCCTAAATGCACTGCGTTTCTGTCATGTGATTGGCTGATGAGATACTTAGGGACAGTAACCAAATCCCCATGGGAATGCCACACCTTTATTTAATTTTCACACATTGTCTCTGAGCTGCAAAATCATTTGTTTGAATTGAAAATACAATAGGTAATGGCTTGGCCACATTGTTTAACAATCTGTGTGATTCATTTGCCTGTGTGGTAATTGTGTATATACTAAATATCCAAGTGTGTGCCTGTTTATGCCATAATCTTCCTAACAGGGCTGGTGAAGAATAATTTAGTCTTGGAATCGTTTGTATGCATTATGGCATGTATTGCTCTTACAGCTGTGAAATAGTGTTACAGATTTAATAGAGGTTGTAGCTTTAGGGTGATTATCTTGGGTTGGTGTTAGCGAACGGGAGAGAGAGTCAAAGAAAGACAAGGGCGAAGAGAGGGAGACTAACAAGTTGGAAAATGTTTGCTCAATTTTTTTTGCATTTAATAATATCTAATCAGCTTTGCTTACTGCTACTTCTAATAATAATGTACTGCTGTAAATATACTGAGGTTTGTTAATCTAGCTCACACTGATAATAGCGTCGCTGCAAGCTAAATGAAATAGCTGTTATTCTGCATATTATAGGAGGAGAAGCAGCAAAGTGTAATAGCTCAGTGTTTGACTAAGGGTCCAGCAAAGCTGCTTGAGATTATTGTTGGGTTAGGTATTGTTAGTTTTTGAGCAGTGACACATCAGGATGTGACTGAAATGTAGTATTGGATTAACTGTGTAGGAATTACATCTGTTTTCAGGGGCTCTAAAGTAACGGGACAAAATAATGTGATTTTTAATATGAGGACTGTTTTTACCACTTGGATGAAAATCCTATGTACATGTCCAAACTACCTTAGTCTTGCCTCTCTTCCATTGTCTCCAGAGTGTTAAACCTGAGCTGTCTCTTTCTAATCCTGTCCACTGTGGTCACGCCCAACAAAACTCTTAACATCTCCAACTCTGCCACCTCCAGCTCCATCCTCCTGTCTTTTTATTAGTGCCACCATGGCCAAACCATACACCCCAACAGATCTTGTAAACATTACCTTTCACTCTTGCTGCCAGTCACAAATCAACCCTGACACTCCACCCACTCCACGCTGCCTGTGCTCTCTTGTATATTGTCCATTGCTTTGACTGGTTGACCCCAGGGATATGAACTCATCCACCTTCACTATTTCAATTTCTTGCATCTTTACAATCCCACCTGCCTCCCTCTCATACACACACATATTCTGTCTTGTTTCAACTGACTTCAGTCCTCTTCTCTCCAGTGCATACCTCCATCTCTCCAGGCTCTCTTTCACCTGCTCCCTACTCTCACTGCAGCTCACCGTGTTGTCTGCAAACATCATAGTCCACAGAGACTCTTGCCTGACCTCATCTGTCAACCTGACAATCACCATTGCAAACAAGAAAGGGCTCAGAGTCGATCCCTGATGTAATCTCATCCCCACCTTGAACCCATCTGTCACTCCTGCTGCACATGTCACCACTGTCTTGCTGTCCTCATACATGTCCTGCACCACCCTCACATACATGTACTTCTCCACACATCCTTTGAAGCTCGATCTCTCTGCCTGGCCAATCAATACAAATCCTTGTTTCCTTCGTTAGTGTCCAGCCTCACATACAGTACATGTAAAGCCACATGTACATGCCACCTCTCTCTTTATATACAGCCAGTGTTAATGTTGACAGCAAATTTTGATTTAGTTTTAGTCATAATTTAGTCATTGGAATAATTTTAGTTTTAGTCTAGATTTAGTCGACTAAGTCTACAGTCAGTTTAGTCGACTAAAATATAAAGGGTGTAAAATGTAAATGCTTTTTCTTCAGTTCCCTTGATTTTGTCATTGTACACACGTACACGAAATTAAACATTTATTAAAAGTTATGGAATATTATTAATATTAATATCAGCATTTCACCTGCTTCCCACACACCTGATCATTAACACCACCTTACTGAGATAATACAAGCGTTTTATGGCAGGACACTGAAAGGTACAAGGCAGTGTTCAGGACTAAGATTAGGAAAGGCTAATCCACCGCGGTGTGGTGATTTTCTCTAAACACAAACGCTAAACTGGGAAAAACACTTTACCCTGCATGACATTAAAATGCTTACCTTTGCATGGAGATCTGGCTGACTGGCTTACAGATGAGTCATATGGATTACACATCGTTTTGTTTGTCACAACATCAAAGGAGAAATGTGTCCATACATCGGCTTTTCTCTTTTATCGCGCTGCTGATATTGTTTATTTAATTTAGTTCTGACATAAGTAACCAGGTTAGTATGGCGTTCCCAAGTTTAGGTCAAATTTTGTGCACCTGTGCGTTTGATTGGATGTTTTCCTAACTTGTCCCGCCCTGTCACAAAATTAAATCAATTTTGATTGGATGTCGTCCCCGCCAAACATTTTCGCCTCTTTTTCATTCGTTGACGAAAGTGTCAATTAATTTTGTCATCATTTTTATCCTTTCAGGAAGTCTAAATTTCATTATTGTCTCGTTTTCGTCATTAAAAAAAAAGGGTCGTTGACGAAAACTATGACGAAAATATTTGTCAACAAAATTCACACTGCATACAGCTAGCCCACCAGCACACCTGTCTACTTTCTTCAGCTCCCTGAGTATCCCACTTTTTCTTTGCTGACTTTTCCTTTGAATATTTCCCTGTACTTCCTCATTTCCCCACCATGTCTCCTTGTCTTTTCTCTGTCGAGAGGACACACCAAATTCCTTCTTATCAGTTTCCCTCAGCACGTTATCTACACTTTTCCAATTATCAGGTAACTCTTCCCTACCACCCAGCCAGTCTGAACTCCTTCCTGAACTCTGTAACATTCTTCCTTCTTCAACTTCCACCATTTAATCCTTGCCATTGCAATCATCCACTTCCTCTTCTGGATTTGCAAAGTCATCCTACAGACTACTATGCAGTTTCCCCCTGACACCACTTTGTGGTCTCCCCTCTCTTTTAATTTCACCTTCTGCATAAGATATAGTTCACCTGTGTGCAGCTTCCTCCACTCCTATACGTCATCCTGTGTCCACCTCAGCCATTTCCATTCTTTTCACAAACTCCACCGCTATCTTTCCTTCCGCATTTCTCTCCTTAACAGCCGACCGACCCAACACCTCCTCATCACCTCTTTTTCCTTTCACCTACATGTTCACTGAAATCCACTCCAATCACCACTCTTTCCTCCCTGGAGACTCCCTCTAGCACTTCATCCAAACTTACTCCAGAATTCCTCTTTTTTCTTCTGACAGACATCCAACTTGGGGCATGCACACTGACAACATTCAACATTACCCCTTCGATTTCCAGCTTCAAAGTCACGATCCTGTCTGGCACGCTTTTCACCTCCACAAGACTATTCACATACTTCCTTTAAGACTATCCCTATTCCATTTCACTTCCTCATCCTGGTAGAACAGTTTCCATCCATCTTTGATGCTCCTAGCCTTGCTTCTCTTCAACCTAGACTCTTGTACATGTAATACATCTAGCTTCTTTCCATCATATCACCTAGGTCTCTCCCTTAAACTGTCATGGTTCCCACATTTAAAGTCCCTAGTCTCACTTCTACAATTTTACCTTTCCTTTTCTCTCATTCCCTGCAACTAGGCCTTCTCCATCTCCTCTTCCTCTTTCTTCGGCACTCTTCGTGTTAGGGTTATCCCTCAGAAAATGTTGAATCTGGTCATGGAAACTGAATTATGTCAAATGCAGAATTTAGAAATGCCAGCACAGGTCTACACCTGCCACTTTTTCCTACTTTTGCCCCCCCCCCCCTTTATTTATTTAATTACTTATTTATTTTTAATGTTAAAAGCTCTTGACCCAGACGGTATCATGTATGTGTGCTGTGTGAACATACAGCTTTAACTTACCTTCTCACACACCGAATAAAATAGAATGAGTGAATTCATAATTCTCATGTTTTGAGTTGAAAGCATGACTTTGTTTCCAGTAAGATTTTGTCTGTGGCTCGGAGTATAAGCCATTTATTTTCCTCTTTGCTCCTCATCTCTGCACTTCCCTTCCTTTTATCGGTGTGAAAGGACTCGTACAGCCTTTTTTAAAATAGTTTAGAGCCGTGACACCGATGTCACAAGTAATAAATGCTACATGACAGAATGGTACAAAACCAGTGATATATTTGTAAATTATAGGTAGGCAAACTGCTATAAAACCTGAATAAAAGAGTAAAAACAACTTTGATGCTTTTAGAAATTCTAACCTACTGTAATATATCTTTTCTATATGTCTGTCATTGAACTAGCTCAGTCTAAATGGTAGGTACAGCAAGCTTACCTTGGCCAACCAACATTCACAACTGCTTTTGTCCTTCCTACCTACTGCTATTTATCTTAACCCCCCCCCGCTACGAGCTCAAGAAGGAGGTAAATGTGACAATTACTTTTCAGCCCATGGTTCATACCTGGACGACACACTAGCAGTGTAGGCACATTCAGTTAAGCTAATGTCCTGTAAAAAATTCTATCAGTGCCCTGCCACTATGCTAATTTTCTCTCTATTTACTCCTAATATTCTCTTTATTCTTTATTTATATCACCCTCATGTTCAACCCAGTCTTTCTTCCCTTCTGCTGTCTTTCTTATTTCACTTTTTCTCTAAATGCTCTTTGTATTCTTTTTTTCTTAAGCAATTCCCGCAACCTTACAGCTTCATGCCTGTGCTTTAACGCGTGGGTCAATTTAATCAGGTGCTGCTGAGTGCCATATTTAGTCACACATCCTATAAGGTGAGGTCACTGTGAAAAGAGCCCATTTACATTAGATGGTCCATGGTATCAAATCAGACACAGTTACACAAGGTATAGGCACTATTTGTATCTTTCTTCTTTGCCTATCTTGGTGGGGGGACGGGGGAGGGTCTTAATTTTGCTAGACAGAAGCAGAAAAGCCAGCAGAAAGATAGCCAGAAGATGGTAAGAAATGAAAGTCCTCTAATGAATTCCATTTTCTATCCCATTTCTCATATAAAGAAACCAATTTCATTAAAGTTCCTCGTTTATATAAAATCAGCAAATCACAGCAAAGCATTTGACATGGTTTCCATGGTAGCACAGAAGGCCATGACCCAATTTTATGTCTGGCAGATCAGATATGAGATCGCTCGGTGCGTGTGTGTTTATGTTGTTGTGCGTGCAGATGGGTGTGTGCACACAGAAGTTTCCCACCAAGCAAACACAATTCTGCTTGCTTCTCAACTTTCTTCTCTCTCTCTACGTCTAAATCTCTGTCTTTATCTCTCATTTCTAATTTCAAAACTTTCTAGGACTCTCACACACACACATACATACACAGTTTGTAGGTGCATATTTGACAGTCCAGAATACAAGTTATTTTTATTTTTATTAGTTTGTGACATTCTATGAATCAAATTTTCAGTGTTCTAAACCTGTTTATTGAACCACTGAAATGCTTTTACTTGCAGCCCTCCTTATATTTTACTTTTCTTTTTTTACCCATTCCCTTATTTATTTTTATCCATTTTGGTTTTTTTTGTGCAGCACTTTGATCAACATAAGCTGTTTTTAAATGTGATTTATAAATAATTTTGAGTTCAGTAGTTAGGCATATTTTCACATCTCTGCCATCATTCATTTTCTTCCACTTATGCTTCTCAGGGTCACAGGGGGCTGGAGCCTATCCCAGCTATCATAGAGGAAGAGTACACCCTGGACAGGTCACCAGCCTGTCGCAGGGCTAACACAGAGACACAGACAACCATTCACACTCGTGGGCAATTTTGAATCACCAGTTAACCTAACCCCACTAATTGCATGTCTTTAGACTGTGGGAGGAATCCAAAGTACCCAGCGAAAACCCACGTAAACATGGGGAGAGCATGCAAAGCCGAGGTGGATTCAAACCCGGGATCTTCTTGCTGTGAGGAAACAGCGGTAACCATGCTGCCCTCAAAAAATCTATAAATCTATACAGCGCGAATGTCGTTGCTTACACACAAAAAAACACTCACAGTGTCTTGCTAATAATCTGATGGACAGTCAGGGCAGGTCCTCCTTTTATCCCCTTGCGTGCTTAGGGCAGCAACAAACTCTGCGTTGCCGTTTCTGTTACTAAATTTTTGTTTTCTTTTCTTTTTTAAATCAACCTGGAAGACCAGAGATCACTCTTAGTCTGGCCTCTCCCATTCCACCTGTCTGACCCGTGTGACCCTAGGCTCCCACCGGCACAGCTCTCAGTTTCATTGAACAACACACCAAGGTTGTGATCCTCTAGGTGGGTGATGGACAACACTGTGTTCGGTTGTGATGCAGCATGGTCCAGCATTTCAC
>VUQJ01031878.1:23065-36374 GCA_015108635.1 Andinoacara biseriatus | reverse complement strand
CCCCTTTGGCATACCAGAGTGCCAAGAGGCCATCACGGTAAAATATCAGCTCCACCTTCTAGATAACAGCATGAATTCTGCACCACTGGCTGCAAAAAGAAGCTCCGGGGCTTTGCAGCACAGCTCATCCAGTCCAGCCCACTTCCTCCCACTGCCAAGTCGATGCTCAGGAGATGTTGGAGTATACACAGATGGGTTGCTGCCTGTCATTCATACCTCCGTGATATTTGTTCATTGAGATGAAATGTTATTTCTAAAAACTGGAGGATTGTTCTTGTTCGGCAGTGTCACACACAAGTCATAGGGTTTACAGAAAGGTATGTTATGTAAAGTGTTTGTTAACCACTTATTTTCTATATGATTGCTTGCTGCTTGTAATGCCTTTTCATATTATGCAAACAATGTCTCGGCATCAGTTCATTTTATCAATCTGAAGCACTCTTTTCTTGCCCTCACAAGTAACACTGACGCTCACCCTGAAACTAAGCTTCAAATATTCATACCTTCTTAGAATTATTAATGTATTGTGTGCTCTGGGGGGAGTTTTATTTTACTGGTTTCATTAAAAGACATTCTGTTTCTCAGCAATGGAAAATGCCAGAAAAAGGTTGTTGAAGCCACTGTGGACTTTCCCTTATTGCTTTGTGTCTTCCCCGGTGTTGTTTTTGAAATTACACAACTGCTTGCTTTGTGTGTGTGTTTTTTTCTCACCTTCTGTGATGTGTTGAGTGCGGCTGAAGAACAGAGACGCTGCGTTTGAAGGAGAGATCACAACCCTTGGATTCAATTTGGATCATTGCTGGAAGAAAAGATAAAAGTGTGCTTGTGATTACATCAACACATGAAGCGCATCTGTGTATTTGTATTAAACTGTATACAATAAATACAGTGGTTCGCACTGCCGCCTCACAGCAAGAACGTTCTGGGCTTGCGTGGTCAGCCAAGAGGTTTTTCTCTCTCAGTCGAAATGTGCACGTAAGGTTAACCGGTGATTCTGAATTGGCTGCAGGTGAGGACGGGCGTGCGCCTTTCACCCAATGTGAAAACAGTTAAGAAAATGGACGGATGAATGAATGAATGGATATATACAAAGAAAAAATTAACAATTACACTGACACTGCAAACATTGGCATGAAAACACATTCGCTAAAGTAGTCTTTTAAAGTGAATAGAGCCCTTGGCACACATTAAATGTGATGTGGTTAATAAATACTGATCCCTGGCTTCGGTACAAAATGGCAACTCCGCTGTGGCTCACTGGGTTATCATTGACTGTCCTGTTGCTTGTTACAGTACAGTGCGCGTTGTAATGCAAACGTATGGATAATCAATGGCAAATATGGAGACGAAATGTCGAGGACACAAAAGTTGTTGCGCTCTTGTAGTCGTGCATCTCCTCTGAGCGCCGTAGCTTACCCACAGAAAGAGAGGGAGCGGGAGAGGAGTATCTTTGAAGTTGATCCTCTCTGCATTAGTAGTCTGTTCTGGTTTGGTGTGTAAGCCTGTTAACCACAAACAGTTGTTGCACACAGCATGCAAATTGAGTTTTTGTTGGAAAGAGGTCTCACCTTGTGCAGGCAAACAAAGAGCTTATTGTTTGTGATTTGCACGTTTCTCTACTGCACTCCCTTGTGGTATTGTTTACATAGAGTGTCGGTAACCGGCGTATCATTTGTAATATTAAGGCGCTGCCACTAGAGCTGCAATGATTAGTTAATAATTGAATTAGTGTATTTACAGAAGGCTGAGTGACAACTATTTCACTGAATATTTATTAAGCAAAAAGAATCTCTGAAATTCTGAGATTTAGTGTCTTAAATGTACAAAAAATGTCCTTCTTTATCATCTTCTGTGAATCTGTAGCAGAGTTAATATCTTCTCAGTTTTCCAATAAGTAATTTTAAGTCCAAAGGTCTCCACTTTCTGAACAAATAAAAGAAGCAAAGAAGAGCAAGAGAAAAGCAAGAAATCTTTAGCGGAGAAGCTCGAATCAGTTACTTAGATGTTTTTAGTTTTTTATACTTTTGCGCATTTTACTTGCCTGTAATATATTTTTGTAAGGACCCCTAACCGTGAAATCGTGTATGTGTGTCGTTGTAAGAACCCCTGATGCTGTTTGTGGTAATGACAGCCGGCTATATGAATGATTCATACCTGAATGCTAATAAGGCCTGCTGCAGATGTCTTGGGAAAGTCAAGCTGTGCCCTTTAGGTGTCACTCAGCGCTCGTGGATGCTGGTCACCTGTACGGCTTGTGCTCACAACTTTGTGAAAAATCTCCACGGATCCATCGAGTTCTTAATTTCCGACTTGTTCCAGGCTTAATTTAACCTTTACAACTTTGTGTTGTTATGGTAATTTAAGACACTCACAGGACGAGAACATGATTGAAAGCAAAATGGTGATCACACTGAAATAGATAGTTTGCGCAGATGTTCTACAATAGATGAGAAAGAGCACAATGTGATCTGCCAGACAAAGGTCACGGGGAGAAAGAACATCAGGCTTGTGCAGTGGAGGGAAGCTATAGGGAGCTGTCTAATAACAATAAGGAGCAAAGTTGGCCTTCAAAATGCGCCTCATCGCTCTCTTCTCCTCATCTCCTCCTTTTTGCACTCTCTCCCTTCTTTTCTTGTTTCATCTTCACGGTCGAATATACCTGATGCAGCCTGAGCATAGCATGAGTCACTATTGATTTCTCTTCCCTCTGCTCTCTTGGTGGGTGTTTGACGCAGGAGTTCAGTGACACACAGGGCTTTGTTGTGGCCCTTTGATCCTTTTCACTGTCCTCAGTCCGTCCAGCCTATCCATATATCGCAAAAATGTCCTATCGTTTTCGTCCAGCTTATCTGTCTGGATACCCTCTGAACACTATCTGTACTGGTAGCAGTCTGGAACCCCACAGGAGTGGCATGACTTTCCACTGGAGCAGCAGGATGCACTCAGCAGTCTTTTTAAATGGTGAGAAAAATATTCCAGTGATTTATTCTACAGCGCCTTAGAAATCCATGTATATTAAACAGAAAATTCAGCCGTGGAGTAATAGACTTTAAAATGGCTGTCGATAGAGTTCCTTAAATTGAGATTAGAGCCAAGAGTACCTGTAAAGTGTTATTCACTGCTTTAAGTTAGGATAAGTAAACACAACATTTACAGGATTGCAAGCTGAAGACTGTGGGCAACAGCGGAAAACAGCATGTAGAGACAGGCTATAAACAAACCCGAGCTGATTGGGTCTCCCATTCACCCTGCTCTTCAGGATGCTTGTCAACAGCTTCAACCACTGTTGCGTTTGCTGTTTCATTTTTTGACACGGGGTCAGAATCATATACTGCATGGAAAAAACAAAAAAACCTCTGGGCAGAAATACTTCAATTTCTCATGTTGGACTGGGAGCAGACCCTGTTACAATGACTCATTATTTTTTCTTGAGGTCGAAATCTGGTATTAATGGTGGGCTGGGTAGGGGACGCTGACTTTAATAGATACAATTAAGTCCATAATTTGTTAAATGAAGACACAATTTTTCTAGTTTTGCTTCTGAGCACTACCACACTGGATTTTGGTGTTTGAAGTATTGACTTTCAGCCTTAATTCAAGGAGTATTAAAAAAGTTTATATTAACTGTTTAGGAATTATATGCATTTTTATACACAGTGCTCTATTTTCAAAGGCTCAAACTTAATTGGACAATTGACTGATAAGCCGTTTTATGGACAGATGAGACCCTTTCCCCCGTTCTTTAGTGAAAAATTAAATAGACATAACATCTGAAGTTGATTCAAATTGTTCAATTGAATTCTGCTGCTTTTCACAGTAGTTTTAAACATGAGGACCAGAGAGATGTCACTGCAAGTAAGGCAGGCCATCATTTGGCTGACAAAACAAGATAATGCAAACAGAGAGACAGGAAGAACTTTAGGACTGCTCCTAGTTCAGTGATGGAATTATTTCCGTGGTTAAGAAACACAACTTCACAACATCTAACCAAGTCAATGCTTTTGAGGATGTAGGTGTGTTTTTGTCAGTGTCTACAATCAAGAGACACTTCATGAATGGAAACAACAAGGTGCTAACACTCTTACAATCAAGAGCAAGAGTTTGCCAGAAAACAGCTAAAAGAGCAGAGATAGTTCTGAAAAAAAAAAGTCTTTGGATGAAACCAAGATGAATTTATACCTGACTGATGGAAAGAGAGAAATATGGAGGAGAGAAACAGGTCATGATCTAAAGCATGGCCAAGTCAGTCACCTGATGTCAACATGGTAGAGCATGCTTTTCAGTTATTAAATACAGAACTGAACGCAGAGAGACCAACAAACAAGCAGCAACCCAACATGGCTGCAATAAAGATGATGTGCATGTGTTCTACACTTCAGGTAGTACAACACTCATTTCAAATTTTGTTAGTTTGTCCAATTAATTGTGATTGTTTGAAAATGGGGGACCAGGATTTTGAATATTTTATTCATTACATTTATGATTCTAAAACTCAGTTAATTAAATTATTAATGAAATAGTTAATGAGCAGACAAGTTATTAAACTGTTTTCTGCTTCTAGCAAGTTATTTTGATTGCTTTTTTTTTTTTCGTATCTGTAATTTTAATGTCTAAAAATGTGAGACTAAGAGTCTAGCCCATACATTCCCCAAGTCTGATTTGAACTTATTGTAAATGCAGTACGTCATTATCTCCTTTTATACTGATTAGTTACAACAACATGCCTTTGGCAATGGGTGGAAGGACAAGCAGGCGGGGGGAGAATTGGTCTGCACCAGTTCCCACTAACAGTCATCTCAATGTATTTTGCACTGTAGGCTAAAGGGTCTTACAATATTAGAGAGAGAACCAATGAACCAACAATCCCCTATGCGTAAGAATGGTGGGGAACAAGAACTCCTTTTAAATAGACAGAACCAGGCTCAAGAAGGGTAGCCATCTGCTGTGACCAATTGAGGGGATGAGAGGAAAAGGAAAACAGTGCTCTTGTCACGAAAAGACATTTCTCTCTATATCCTGTTGCTTTTCTGTTATCTTTGCTTAAATTAACACCACACCAGTCAACCAACATAATGAATTCCATTCACTGCTCAATCCCAGCAGACCACTTAATTTGAAGCGACTGGTATCAGCCCCAATGCTTCTGTTTAAATCAGCCGAAGAGCCGTTAAAAGATATTGGGCTGTGACACCTGTAAATTCTTTCCACATAAATTACTGTCTCTGTAAGTTGAGGGGTTAGCTTTTTATCTCTCACCTCTTTGCCCTGCACGGTTACAGGCTCCACAAAATCTGCCACGTGGGATAGCTGCGCCTGGGTCTAGCTTTGCACCTGTGGCTCATTTAAAAGTGTCGCATCTGTCTTTTGCTGTCATTATCATAATCATTATATTACTCTTTCTTCTCTGACACATAATCACTTTAATTGGACCGAAGCCATAAAACTGGTAATTTTGTGGTTGAGGGGACATGAGAGGAGCTGTTGGCAGAATTGAGCTGAAAATCCTGTTTTCTCTTGTATGTATATATACAGTATAAATAGGTTTAGGGGTTTAAATATTGTGTTTAAATATTATCTTTGGGATTAAGAGGGGTAATTTTCTCACTGTACGTTTGATAGGAAGCTTTGGTGAAGCTGTTTTGTGCACGTGCAGCATTATATCACGACAGGTGAGGCTGTTTCAGCACTTGTTTCACTCACTTGTTGCCCGTCACAGGTTTCTGGAAATGTAATTCACCAAATGCAAGATCATGTCTCAAGACAGAAACATGTTTGACAGAAATCTGACATGCTGGCCAGTACATTTCAGTCACATCTGATTGATTTTTGTTCACTTTCACTGAAGCATTTGGAGGTTTTCATCTTGATGAGAGAGGAAAAAGTAGGCTTGTGGTCACATTACAGCAACATCACTCTGCATTACTGATCTGCAGTCCTGCTTATTATAGAAGAGACAGAGGTGTGCTATTATTGTATCTGAGACATATAGAGGAGGACTCGCTCCTTCTTTGTGGTTCTGTTCTGTTGCTTTATGACGATTTTCTCTTTGCGTTTTCTTTAAATTGTTACTGTAAATTCATGATTTAGCATTCCTGAGTCTCTTTAGCTGAAAAAACATTCCCCCACAATATCCTGAGATATTAGATGAACCAAAAACAGGAAGTGAAGTTATTATTCCAAATGAATCATGTTTGCATGATTGCATTCCTTATACACCGTTCCTTCCTGTGTTTTAACATTGGCATTAAAATCTCAATAGCGCTTAATTTCCAGTAACATTTCCTCTCAACACAGAATGATGGAAACATAGATTTTTCCTGTCTAGAGTTTTGTTCATCTCTCGTTCTTATGACAGTTTTATCTTTTTAGTGCCCATTGTTTGGCGTACCCTGCTTTCTCTCCAAGAACTCATCTTTACATAAGCAGACACTTGGCTGTTCCCTGCACAAGTCTCCAGGCCTTTTCCTCTTAGATTATCAGATTAGGAAGGCAGCACATCATATAAAAAAAAAGTGTGACTATGTTGTGCGCATGTGCATGCTATGTGAATATTCTGAAACAAATTGCATTGTCACAGAAAGCAGGAGATATTATGTAGTAGATGTATCTACATGTTGCAGATGTGTAGCTGTTGTTTATCTCATTGTGTTTCTCCCGTGTGTTACATTGCACATTACGTCATCTCCATATGGTACGACGCACATTTTTGTCTGAACACTGCTAGGATAAATCTTTCTTAAGTAAGACGCTGTTGAGCTGAGCATCTTTCTGATGTTGCACATGCACAAACTTTGGACAGGGGCGGTGTGTATCTTTGCAGGGCGGCGCAGTTCTGAGTGAGCAATTCTGGTAGCACCTTACGCCGGCAGCACTGTCTCTGCAATCACGTTCCCATTGAGGGCAGCCTTTCATCTCAGGCCTTTCACAGAAACCTTTCAGACAGAGAAAGGCATAGATGGAAAGAGGTAGATCAAGGCAGAGAGAAAGTGCAGAGGAAAGGGGAAGTGCTTCTGCAGCCCCAAGCGCTTGTCTCCGATCCTGACTGTGAATAAGCATGTTGCTGATGAAGAGCGCAGATGTTGAAAGACTGTATAGTAGTAAAAGAGAGCAAGAGCAAGAGGTGCTGTTAGTCCCTATTATGCGTATTCACTGTTATCAGTCAGCTACCCTATTTAGCTCTTTGTCATGGTCTAACTTCAGTGTCCTTTAAAGACATAATCATTGAGGCGTAATGTTACTGTGGCAAGGAAATGCTGTTGTACACTTTGAATACAGTAGATTACATAAAAGTACAGTATGGTACTGTGATGTATCACCCAGTTGGCTTTACAGGTTTTCCGCTGAGCAGAGCTGAGCTGAGTAAAGCTGAGCAGCTTTAGTGGATGGATAGAGGCTGTTTGCTGGCAGTCCAGGGGGAGGGAATGTTTGGTGAGGACTACCAGGTGTTCATACCTGATGGGCGGGCAGTTGGCCAGGTGTTAGTGCTGGGACCGATGGATGCTGTTGCAGGAGGTAAGAAGGTTCAGCTTTAGAGATGAATTCTCAAAATCCAACCACTTCTTTTGAAAGCTACCTTTTTAGATCTCTTGCACTGCTTTGCCAAGGCTTGAACAGCCTGAGGGTTTGAACTTTGAACCACTTCGGAAATGGTGCTGTGGAGTTAAGGAAAACTAGTTGCATTTTCATGGGCTCAAAACTTTGTCTTTCTTTGTTTGCCATCATCAGGTTTGTTAGTTTTTGCTTTGTGTAGCATTTATCTAAAACAAACAACTGGCAAGCTTTGTTGTCTCTCATAAATCATTCAGACCTACTTTGTCTGCCAAGTGGAGCCCGAGATACTATTTCACACAGCGGTGTGTAGTGTGAAACAGTTTTTGCTTTTGGATTCTCTTTGCTCCTGTATTCATAGTCCTCTGTGCCTCGACCATTACCGTTTGTGTGTCTGGATTTGGTGTGGTCTTTTATGCTCTGGCAGCTTTCCGTGGGAGCTATGGAGCTCATTTGATGTCCGCTGGAATCATTTGAGGCTTGAGTGGGGGTGAACAGGGGAGATACTGTAAAAATCTGAGCTGTGATTGATCATTTTAGAAGGAATTGGAAAAGGAATGTAAAACTTCCTGTTTTTCTTCCTTCCTTTTTAAAGTCTCTGTCTGCCTCCCTCTGTTCCAAAGGCCAGGACTGTACAGGCAGGAAGGCTAATTAGCCTCCTCCATCCCATTCAAAATGTTCAAAAGATTCTGAAGCAATAGAAAACCAGTGACTAATCCAAAGAGCGGTAGAAAAAAAATGTTCGCAAGGCACCTTCCGCTGTTATCCTGGCGGTATAAAATATGAAAACTGTCTAAAGGCAGGTAGAAAGGAGAGGCTCAGCCAACGTCTTCCTCTCTGTATACACACTCTAGATGATTAACTCCACCAGCACTAGTGTCATGGTTTTTTTTGTTCCCAATATTATTCAGTATGATGATGGGATATAGATGGATATTAAGCTCACCCACTGTGCATCCACATTGTGAACATCTGCTGGAGTTCTTAACCACTATATTCTGCATACACAGGGAAATATGATGGTAATGACTTCCACCTCTGCGGCAAGACAATCAAATGCTGTTAATTAGTTCTGGCACTGTAGCACTCTCAATCAAGAGAAATTCTCTGCAGCTACGAGCTGTGATAGAGAAAATCCAAGTGCGTATATGTGCATGTGTTTGCTTGACAGTCCTGGTTATTTGTTGGATGATAATTATGACAATTATTAATCATGATTATCAGCCTTGATGATTTGAGTAGCAGGATTTTTGTCCTGCATTTTTGGCAGCTTGCATTGACAGCTTGAGGTATTTTTATGTTCAATTATTTATTTCATTTTAATTAATGCAGCCAAAAAGGTTGTCATAAGAGGATACCCTTGTGAGGAGGAACAGGTTAGCTTACGTTAACCTAAACAACCTACCTGTCACATTGATAACAGAGCTGTCAAAACGGTTTTCAAAAAGATTTTGGAGGAATTAAGAAAACAAATGCCTCAATTCCCCACCAGCCATTATCCTGGTGACAGACTGAGGAATGCACCTTTGTGTGAAAAACAAAGTGAAGCAGGGCTTTGTGTGACAGCTGGGAGAGAGATTGGGAGACAGTAGGAGGGATGGCAGGAGTGTGCATGATTGAGATAAGCGACAGAAAGATGGGGAGCCAGGCAGAAGTCCTCTCCCACACACTGGGATCCCGGAGATGCCTCCCACAGAAACGGTGAAGCACACTGCAGTTGCACTGTCACGCAAGGACATATGAAGGACGCAGGGAGAGGGAGAGAGGCAGGGAGCATTCAAACTGAGCGAGTGAGAGAAAACGGCAGACCTTTTCCTTCACTGAATAATAGTATTGTAGCTCGTGCTCGCCATCATAAAAACGTATTACCAGCCAATTTGAAAGGATATATTGAAAAGTAATACCATCCTTTTTTCAGAAAAAGTGAGCAATGGCACTTAAGCTTCTACATAAATTCAACTTTAGTGAATGAGTCCTGCGGTTGGTAATGACTTATGCATTCAATTTTATCTGCCACAGTACATGGTAAAAAGGGAATTGAAAAACAATGGAAGCTACTTCAATATCATGCAAGAAAGAGAAGAGACTGAATCCTCAGAACTTTTGGCATATTGATGTTTGACCTTTGTTAATGTTCTTTTAAGTACTATTCAGTAACACTTTTGTTAAGCGCTGCATTTTGTAAGGAAGACATTTTCTTGAAACAAAATGTCAGTATGGTAATCGGTGTCTGCCTTTTATATGATCTTAACATAGGCCTGCTGTTGCTGTTGTTTTGATTTCATCATAAACATTTGATTGACATTTTGTTTCAGACGTTCTTGAATAAATGAGATACTGTTGAAATAAAACACATTAATTCAGAGAAGAAAGCCGCCTTTGTCAGCATCAGTTTCTCCTGGGACTCTTTTTGCTTTCAAAGCTACAGTCCTCGTCCTCACCTCCCTTTTAAGTTGCCATGTTAGGCCTCAGTAACACGTGCCTAGAGACCATTCAATGGCTCCCTGGAAACCTCCAGTCGCTAAGGAAAACTCTGTATTCCCGGTTGGCAAGTGGATGGCAAAAGTTACCTGCTGCCACGAGGTGAAATCAGGGTGCGGCACCAAAAACCTCCTTGTTATTGGTTTTGTCGCATGCAAATTGCTGCTGTTGGTAGTGAAAATGGAAAAAGTCTGATACAAACCAGAGACAGCGGACGTTTGCCTCCAAAGTTAGAATTGTGCCTTACTGCTGAAAGTAACACATTTTTCAGTGCAACATTGTATATCTCTTTGCACCCAATTTGATCAAGCAACCAGCCAACTGGTTGGGGAATACACACTTTTCCCTGGTGACCAGACTGTAGCCCTGCATGACTGGGACCTTAGCAATTGATTTTACAGCAACTGCCAGCAAATACTCACAACTGGTCAGGGAATACAAATTTTTCCCTAGCAGCCAATAGTTGTCATCAACTGGTCTGGTCACAAGTCACAAAGGTTTAACCTTTGTGACTGGGGCCCTAAGTGGCGAGAAACCATGTCAGGGTTGAGACCTAGTTTTCCCCTGGAAGATGACTCCTAATTGCTATTTTTTATTTACCTGTTTTCATGTACTTCAAACAGAGTATCGTAACTGTAAGAAGGCCAAGGCTCATTGATATTTTTGTTGGCTTTTTACATTTTTATTTTCACCTATTTTATCTCTATAGGCCACTCACAGATTTACCACTGTTGAGAGGGTGATAATGAAGTTGACATGGAAATGTCCATGTTACACGCTAATTAACAAACACGATAATGTAAACAAACCCTGCTGAGCTTAAAGCTGCCAGTATGCTCAATCACAACATCTGACTTATAGCGACATATTGACATGAAGTTGGGTGTCTGCGTACATTTCTTGAACTTTCTGAAGCATCGGTTAGACGTGCACACACACTTCATGCTGTGATCTGCCAGTAGTACAAAGATGAGTTTGAACAATTTTTATGCTGTATAACTGTGTTCAACACAATAAATGCTGTTTTAAAACCTTCAAAAACCATCCCTTCATCAGCATATTTCAACAATATATTTAGAGGATTTTAATTCTTGTTGAGCTTAAGTGTGTTTCATTGTGATGTGCAGATTAAGCTGATGAAAGATAATTGAAATCGAAGTCTGTTGTATTTATACTAAAATAACCACTTGACAGAGAATCATACCTCTTAAGTCAGTTAACAGAGTGAGCTTTCCTCTGCCACCACCCGCTGTTCAAACATTACAATTATTTGAACAATTAGCTGGCAGAAGAAAATCTAAAACTAGCCTTCATTTCTTAAGATTTCATTCCAACCATTTTGTGTACTTGATCTCCACCCATGCGACTCTGTTATTTTTCTTTGTAGCTATGCAACAGTGTATGCTCAGAGCCTCAGGGGATTTTCTCTGATTGGCACAAATGTTGACATTTTTTTTATCATTATTCACATTTTGAAAATGTGTTTTTAAGTTCTGTGTTGTTTTATTTTCATTTCTTTTAGCCCTCCACAGGCCAGTAGGTCTCAGTGGCCTTTATTTCATGGAGCTCTATGTGGAAACAGTTAACACCCTATCACTGGTTCCTGGCCAATGAGTTGGCTGCTGAAGGTTTGCATCGGACCCCAGTAGTAGACAGTGGTTAGCCTATGCCCTTGGCTTTGCTTTCTCTTCTTTGTTTTTTGTCTTTGAGGCCAACACTCCTGACTGTGGAGGATCAATCCCATGGGTACAGGACTAAGATATCCCCATCATCCTACTCCCTGTTCTTCTCAGAGAGTGAATCTGGGTCAGACTTTGCGTGACAGACAGCCCGCCATTATCACTACCACTCAGATGCACAAAAGGGAAAGGCCAAGAGCTGGAAAGTGCTGGGATGGTGGAGGGGAGGGGTTGATTGAGGGGAGAGAGTGCTTTCCTGCTGTCTCCCTCTGGCAGTGCGACAGGATTGAATGTTTCTCCCATGGGTGTCTGGTCCTGTGTCCTTTTGACACATTCACACTCTGCCATCATCCCTGAAAGCAGAAAGAAGGATGCAGACATGCACATACGTGAACAAACTGAGCCGAGAAAATCAGTACGGCACTGAGAGTATGATGTCTTGGTTTTCTTTTGTGCTAAACTGTTGGGAGCAGGTCTTAAGTTCAGGGTCTCATTTGTCTGATTCTCAGTGTACTAGCCTTGACTTGTAGTCTCTGCACGAGCTGTCATCATGTGACGTTGAGGTGATAGGGGCACATATCCTCATTCTTTTCCTAGACTGTCATTAGATGACGGGGGTCACACCCAGAACTAGAATCCCTGTTTCCCTCTATTCTCTCCCTCACCGTTCACATCATCCTTTTTTTTAAAAATCTATCAAAGCCCTCATTTGTACAAATTTTTCTTTTGATTTGTGCTCCATCTCTTTTCAAGCATGTTAAATGTCTCGCCTTTTACTCCTGCCTCCATTTCTCTCTCGCAGTCGTCGTTTTCATTCAGGGCACACTGCACGCTTCCTAATTTGGTTTGCCAGTGACACTGATGTGTAGTCAGGTAGAAGAGACAAACAAAGCAAATAGCAAGCCTTTCATCTGACCTGAAGAATTTGGAGTTGATTATACCTGTTTTGGTGTTCCAGGTGATAAAATACAAAAACACACACGCTGTTTTGTGCTTCCTTATTGCCTCTTAATCACATGCATGAATCTGGAACGTGTCAGCTCCATGACAATGGCTTCTCTGCAATATCCTGGGAATCACATGTCCTGTTTGATATTCTGTCAGGTGAACCACCCTATCAGGGTTCTTCAGGGTCCCATAGGGACCAGTAGCGTTTATGAAGACAGATGAGGAATCGCAGCACCTGAAAGGAGGATTAAACAGGATAGATGGCTGGCTGCTGCTGATTGGAGCCCATTAAATATGTCTTGCAAGCGGTGTAGATGGCCAAAGGACGATGAATGTTGAACGCTGGTGGAAATTTGTTCACATTAAGGTGCCAGGGTAGCAGTGAGTTACACAAACGTGACCTTTTTTTTTTTTTTGCAACTTTAATTTTGTTTTGTGTGGAATTGTAGGTTGGAGTCACAATCTTTTACACTGTTATCACCATCATTCAGTTTGTCAAATGGAGTGACTGTCAGGGATTCTCTGTTTCTTTTTGAACAGACAAATTTCCACTCAAACTACATGGAATTTTATTCTCAGGAACTTTTCCCACTGAACAGTTTGACTTTTTTTTTTTTTTTTTTTTTTTTTTTTTTTTTTTCTTTTAATCCCCA